>JANAVB010013398.1:19688385-19698385 GCA_029216955.1 Iris pallida | reverse complement strand
GATAGATTAGTTGTTTCATTTTATTTTGTGAGACTTGTAAATTCTTCAAATGTAAATCTTGTAATTAATGTAGCAATATGAATGAGCAATAAAGTTGTATTTTATGTGATTTTGAGCATTGTAGATAGACAGCGTACTACCGTCGATACCGCGGCGTAGGCATGACTTGGACATGCACTCGTATCCGAAAAAGCGGGTGCGGGTCGTGACACTACCTACACTCTACTATTGGTACACTCAATATGACACGCTATGATACACACATATATACTACACCTATGAATAAAACATATAGTATCCTGAGCTCAACCTTTTCACTAGACGGTCCTTGTCCTACAGGAACACTCCTATTGACTGTACCTAAATCTGGCACTCACCCTTGCTCAACATGTTTGCTACCAAGCTGTAGTTCCTGCTGCAGGAGCCTACTACACACTTGTACATAGGACTGACACACACTATACATGAGGTCTCCCTGTCCTACATCCCTTGCTAATGATTGCACATCCAAACCTGTTGGCCTTGCTTCTCATATGCACCTATCAGTCTCTGCAGACTAAATTTCCTGCATACTTAAAACCTGTGCACAACACGCACATACAAGGGAATCGCCTCCCTAGTTCCTCCCTGCACACCCTTTAGTCCATTACCCAAGTGGCAAACACATGCACACACTAGCCTCTACTATAACACACCCACTTAACCTCTACTCATCCGACACATTAGGATATGCAGTCCAATATCTATTTGGCAATAAGGATTCACACAAAAGTCACATACCCTATGATACCAAGTGGTATCCTAGAATACATATACACCTATCCCAAAACTATGCATACCCATAAATACTACTGACAATTATCTACATACATATAGTACATCTAAATGGCGGTCACAATATTAAATATCAATGCGCTCATACATGAACCCCATATGTATATAACAGCTATGGTATCATGCAAGCTCACATATGAGTTAGTCATATGTGAACTTATGCCTATAACACATTTCCCCCATTATACACACTCTATATTTATATCCCATTCCCCATATATATACATATAACATATTCTTCTCCTATGTACATATACATAAATATTTACACTATGAGACATGCTAAACCTCCTAAGATCAATATTCCTAATCTTCCCATTATAACATATACATAAAAACACGATACACATGACATAATTATGATAATAAAAGCTCTACGACACAAGGATACACTTCTCCATTCCCAAATCCCTACGTCAATGTGACAATAGCCATTTCTATGGTATTGAGCTCATTTAGACACACATTTATATGTAGAGATTTGTTTATTTGGCCAAACGTATCACAGCATGTCATGATATAACCTTCAATGCCGTAATTAGGACACATGGACCAAAGCCTACACCAATATATGACACAAATTCCTTTTGAGAACTTGTATCAAACACTTGGCAGTCACAATCTCGTAGCTATCCAAATATCATTATTCTAAGTCGTAGATCTACTAGGAATGAGTCCTCTAAGTCCTATATCACAACCTAAAAGGTTAGATCTAGCTATTAGAGGCGTCTCTTACAAGTTTACTTGGAATTTTGCCACGAAAATGAGAAGATAAAAGAGATTTATACCTATATAGAATGGTGCCTCCTCAAGGACCTACGAATTTGGAGAAGGAGGAAGAAGAAGTAGCTTCATATTCCTTGCTAGATCTTTCATTAGGCCTCTTAGAGTTCTCTAACTCCTTTGCACTCCATGGAAGAAGAATGGGAAATATATTTGAAGAGTGGAGAATGGGGAAAATTTTAGGGTTTCTGTCATGACCCACACCTAATATTTGGGCAAGAGTCGCAGGTACGTCCAGCCTACGCCGCAGAGTCGGCGGTAGTAAGCTGTCTAGTCATCTCCACATTTATAAAACAACCACACAATTTATATGCATTTGCACAATTTAAACAACATCACGGAATAGTTCAAAATGAGAAAAAATATATAAAATATCACATTTAGGAGAGAAGGATGAATGATTCTGACAAACTCCATCATAGTCCAAAAGTACAAAGTGACATAGTCTCCAAAGTTGAATGTACTAAAGAACAGTCACAAACCAACTCATGAGTCACAAAATAGAAATAACAATCTAAAATCTCAAACTAATCCACTCTATGAGAATGCTACATAAATCTCCTAAAAATTATCTATAGCAGGTAACTCGATGTACGCAGCCTCCAGTTCGCCATGTGCACCAAAATCAGGATCTGCAGCATGCTCATAATACGTAGTACAGAAATCCTCTAACTCATCACCTAAAAATATTGGTTATCTAGTCAGGAATGGAACAAGCACACAAACTGAAAAGCTATCCGCAACATAATAGAATTGATATTGCATGAATATAACATATGTAGAATGAACTAGAAGGTAAGCTAGTGATAGAGTATATCTAGAATGAAAGCATATATTGCAGACTATGGTATGTCAACTGGAAAGAATGCAAAAGCATAGTGACATGGAAAATGGTGAAATGTAAAGAAATAATAAAAGATAACTATCTAAGTGTATTGAAATATCCTTTTCGACATGTGAACGGCTAAGGGGTAAATACGGCACCCTGCACGTGTCATGTGCAGCTGCTATCAGTCAAGATTATACATATTGGGATAGAATGGATAGTTCACATGTCTACTAAGATATTTCTCGTCCCACCAGTATACATGGGCCCAGACAAGTCATGAAATAAAATGATAAAATAAGACAAGAACATGATAAATGGGGTCCAAGATACTATCTCGTGTGTCCATCGTGTCATCAAGCAAGGGGCATATGTATAATATGTACTGAACAAGACTATAAGAATTAGAAGCAAATAGAGGGTGCACTTGCCTGTAGTCCTTAGCTGGTGGTACGAATCAAGTGCTGAGTCGGAGTCCAATAAACCTATATTATGAATCAATTTCTAATCAACAGATGAAATCAATCAATGAGTCTGTTTAACTATTATTAATTTCCCTTATAGTTAGTAATCTTAACGGTCTGGAGTTTATTTATACTAGTGCTAACCCTAAGCCTCATGTCTAGTACTGTTGTATAGCAATACTTGTTTCCAACTATTGCTTATCCAGGATTGTATGGCCCCCAAGGTTTTGATCATCACCCTTTTCTTGGACAGGGACTCCTATTGATCATTCGTACACTTAATATCTCTCTGTTGGTGTTCTCATGAGTATAGATAGAGGGTTAACCTGGGACAAGTCGAATCTATTATAAGGCAGTTGTCTTACTATCTATGTTATGCTGATACCAGGTTCAACCTAGTATGAAGTGTCATCTGCTGCAAGTGTCGACCTACTATAAGGTGGAGACGGTCACAAGTGCCAATTGGTACTAGTGCAGACTAATATAGATCCTGCAATTTGTAACCCGACTAATGCATTAGTTGTAACTAGTGTGTTGTTGCAAAGCTGGACACCTTACCCCCTTTAGTGCTCCTATACCTCATGTTATGAGACTTAACAATGACTACGTCTTGCATTTGCTCACATACCTGTATTGGGAACCTGAACTCTCTTTACTGATACAGATAAATGGAGTTAACTAAAGTAAAATAAAGGAAGCAGTTCAACTTAAATGGTCTGAACCAAGGTTCAGCACTGAACAAGGTTCAGGACTGAACTAAGGGTGTACTCATGGATGCAGGAGAACCCAGGTAGCAGGATAGGTCAATTGAATACAGGCCAATATATAGACATAACATGGTTTAATAGGCTAATCTCTAAGGGTACAGGACAATCATATAAATAGGGGGAAATCTGAACTTGAGGGTAGAACACTTACAGATGTTCAAGGATCAGGTCATTAGGTCTTTAGATATGAACAAGGCAAGAGGCTGCAACCTATGGCACATCATTGGACAAAAATAAGCTTAAACCCAAGAAAAGGTATGGGTTTAACTCATACAAGGGTCAATAATATTCTGTATTAGAGCAAGGCTTCACATCTCATACTAATCACAGCAGAAATACCTAAACAAAAATTCAAGACTGAATAGAGAGTAGTATGGGTTGATTCATAGGTTATGTTAAGGTCCCCAGGATACTAGACTGGACAAATAACTTAGAGGTTGTCTTCCTTAGTGAAAAGGACTGATACTAGAGAAGAGGGCATGGCTAAACAAGTTAATGTCAAAATGAAACAAACCATTTAGTGGGGGTATGCATATACAAGTATCCTGGAATGATACATAACCCAGAGATCTGCTCATCTCAAACTTGGCCGTATGATACTCCTATTGCAAAACCAAATGAGATATCACACCAAAGATTGAACCAAGGGATATACATCTAGAACATTATGGACTAAACAATCATCGGCCTGATATTCTGAATGAACAAGAAAATTAAGCTAACAGGGACTGTCTAAATCCATATGGGCTAACCCACATGTATCCCAACAGGACAACAACAAGGAGGGTGTAAGAGTTATGTATGGACTGTAATAGAAGTTAGTGATATGGTCTCTTTACATATGAATTTTAGATTTAGCCAAGATATGAAAGGGTACTCGAGCAATCTACTATAAGAAGATGGTAGTCGAATGATCAAAAATATCTATAAATTAGTCTGAACAATATAGAAACTATACGAGGATTGAATGTGAAGGTATGAGCTAACATCAATTGGGTACACCACATGTATGTGGACTGAGCAATGTATGAATGCAGAACATATCTAATGTTCAAGGTTCCTCATATTAGTTGACTGGTATATACGATTGGACATATGTGACTAATGGTTTTAACCCAAATGCAGGTCAGATCAAATGAAGGCAGGGCACGGTCTAAATTAGGACTAGAACATGAAGGGGAACTAGATGAAAAAAGAGTTGATACTCTTAATTGAACATATAGGGGTGTAAGACATATCAATTTTGAAGGAAAGAAGGACACAACTAACTTCCTACTGAACACAAATATGTGGAAACTAATGCTTGCTGTAGGACATTGCCAGCAAATAGACTAAAATAATTACCACAAAGAGCAGAGCAATACTTGAGTGACTAAACCATATGATGCATGTCAGGTGATGCCTGTTTGTGTTAACAACATATCTCTAATACTAAGGATCTACTAAAATATGGTGACAGACAGCTACTGTCAAAAATCCTAAGTTCAGTATTTCTTTGGTACATGGAACTCGTATGATCCCATCTAATGGGTGCCAGGGAATGATTCACCCATCAGTATCCTTTGGATACTAGGAAACCTCCTCTAATCACATATATCTAGACATTGTCATTGGCCTATTAATGAGAAATCAACATCATTGTCTCTGTTGTAAACAGAGTGAGGTTCACAACATCTGACATTGGGGATATAACGATTGGTTTTCTACTCATGTACCCTTAGCACAAGGCTTCCCTGCTGTCTCTGGGTTGACACACCCGCAAGGCTGTATAAAGTTGACTTCCAGGTGCAGACACCTCTCTATCTAGGTTCTCATGTGTATACCTTAACTACCAATATCTAATATGGAAACTTAGTACAACCAACACCCCAAGCCTACGGATTGACCATCTTTGAACCTCTACTTTAAATACTTAGAGTACAACCACTTGGCCTAACTCACTCTTGATTCCTGAGTACAGAGAAACACCCCCCTCATTAGAATCTCCCTATCACCACTGTATGCATTTAGGACACCTATACTCATGTATGGACTTACACTAGGTTTATACTCACCTGCCAATATCCAAAGGGTACATGGAAGTCTCCTGTGTCATTGTCTAGATGTGTAGAGGGATTAAACATGGTGGTACTTAGTAGTTAACCAGTAGCACCCTTCCCTATCTGTCCTGCCTACAGTGCCACTACAAAAGTTCAATAGACCAAGAGGGCTTGTATGAACACTATTACCACCTTCCTTGTTGATACCCTATGTTTAATATCCGAGCCTACTCTGTCTCGAACCTAACACAAAACCAGCCCTGCCACCCACCTAGTCTATATTGTAATCGAAAACACTTATGTAAAAGCCTAGTCTAATGGCCATCTATGACTGGCTTCGCCTGGACATTACCATGTATACCAAGAATGCCGCCCCTTTGAAAGTCTTCCTAAACATTGAATCAAACACATGGCATACAATAGCAGGGATTGCAAATAAGGACATGGGAGTACCTAAAGTTTTGAAAGCAGGGTTTGGGTGATTCCTCAGGCCTCTCCCTTGGTGTTCTTGCGGCAGGGAAGAAATTAGGATGCTAGGGTTTGAAGGGTGACAAGGTCGGCTGCCTTGCCTCCTTTATACTCAAAATCCAAATATAGTCGAATGTCTTCACAGGGATTGAGAGGAATAATTTCAAGTCTGAATCAATCTTTGACTTTAGGATTTGAATTTAGGTAATGAGTCATCAGTTAGCCATTTAGAATTTAGGATTTAAACATGGAATTTGCAATCCGGTCCCTCATAGTTGGGGTATTTGCGGAAACCCCCTTCCAGTTTCTTTTTTTATTTACGAAAAAATTATAATATATATATTACATATATATTGGTTATTCAATTATATCTAGGCATTAATTAGTAATTCTGCAATATAAAATAGCATAAAAAATAGGAATTTTGGGTTAAGGGCTCACAAATCTACCCTCCTTAAAATAATTTCGTCCTCAAAATTTAAAGATGGACACAAGGATAGAAGTTTATACCTCATGTCTCGAAAAGGTAGGGATAACGCTCTCATATCTCGTCTTCCCTCTTCCAGGTGGATTCTCCGGAGAATGGTGCCTCCATGCGACGCACACCAATAGAATGGTCTGGTTGTGCAGCACCTTCTCCCTGTGATCCAAGATCTCTACGGGCTACTTCTGGTAGCTAAGGCTCGGTCCCACCTCAATCTCTGCGTGGTTTAGCATATGACTGGGGTCCGCTACATCCCGTCTTAACTGGGACACGTGGAATACGTTGTGCACTCCCTCCAATGCGGGTGGTAGTGCCAAGCGGATGCCACCTCTCCGATCTTCTCGAGGATGTCAAACGGCCTGATCTACCACGGACTGAGCTTCCTGCCTCCTCCAAAATGTATCGTACCATGTGTCGGTGATATCTTCAAGAACACCATATCGCCAACATAGATTTGAGCAAATGGTCAAGACCTATTCCTATCATGATTAACAATTACAACTAAGAAAAATACCTCAAACTCTAAGGGTCTCCGGTTAGTGTCGGTACAGTGCTTCTGCCTGTCCTGAGCCACACGAAGTCGCTCCCTAATTAGCTTCACCTTCTCCGCGGCATCCACGATCATTTTGGGCCCCAATAGTGCTCTCTCGCCTATGTCATCCCAAGATAGTAGGGTAAGACATCTCCGTCCATATAGGGCCTCGAAAGAGGACATCTCGATACTAGCTTGTACCTGTTGTTGTAGGAGAATTCCATAAGTTGAAGGTGATCCTCCCACGAGCCACCAAAATCTAGTACACACGTCCACAGCATATTCTCGAACGTCTGAATGGTCCGCTCCGACTGTCTATCCTTCTGTGGATGATAGGCTGTGCTGAACTTGAGCTATGTGCCGAAGCTAGCCTGCAGACTCCTCCAAAAGTGGGACGTGAATCTGCTATCGCGGTCAGAGATGATACTCACTGGGACGCCATGCAGCCTAACGATCTGCTTCACATATAACTCTGCCAACCTCTCCGTAGATAGTCCCAATTTACATGGTATAAAGTGGGCTGATTTGGTCAACCTGTCAACGATGACCCAAATCGCATCCTTCCCGTCTGGCGAACGTGGAAAATTGGAAACAAAATCTATAGTGATATGTTCCTACTTCTACTTGGGGATCGGCAACGGCTGAAGTAGACCTCCGGGTCTCCGCCTTGACCTGCTGGCACACCAGACATCTAGAAACAAAGCGCACCGTATCACGCTTCATGCCGTACCACCATACGTGGGCTCTTATATACTTGTACATCTTGTTGGCTCCAGGATACAAGGAATACTGAGAACGGTGTGCCTCTTTCATGACCTCCTCTCGCAGCTCTCCACTAGGTATACATAATTTTATCCATGCCTCAACGAGCCATCCTCTGCAATGGTGAAGTCCTCTAGTAAACCAGCCCGTGCCTACGCGATGATACTCCTCAGATGCTCATCCTGGTGCTGTGCCGCTCGTATCCTGTCCATCAGTCCAGAATGAATTGGCATGCCCATCATCTATATCTCGACTTCGGGAATGACGACCTCAATGCCTAAGCTCTCCAAGTCTGCTAACAAGTGTCGGTCTTCGTCAAAAACATAGCCACTGGATACCGACTCAAGGCGTCCGCAACTACGTTCGCCTTCCCCGGATGGTACTACAACAAGATGTCAAAATCCTTCATCAATTCCAGCCATCTGCGTTGCCTCATATTCAGCTCCTTTTGCGTGAAAACATACTTTAAGCTTTTGTGGTCAGTGAATATTTCCACACGCTCTCCGTACATGTAGTATTTCTACAATTTCAGGCGAATATAACTGCTGCCAGCTCTAGATCGTGGGTGGGATAATTCTTCTCATGTGGTCGCAGCTGTTTGGACGCATACGCTATCACCTTCTTATTTTGCTCTAAAATACCCCAAGCCCTTCCCTGAAGCATCACTATAGACAGAAAAATCATCGGAACTGGATGGCAACGTCAATATGGGAGCTGTCGTCAACTTTCTTCAGCTCATCGAACTCAGCATGGCAGTCTTCCGTCCATACAAACTCTACGTCCTTCCGAGTGAGCCTAGTCATCGGCTCTGCAATCCGAGCAAAGTTCTCTATGAACTTCTGGTAGTACCCCGCCAATCCCAAGAAGCCTCGAATCTCAGCCACAAAAGTTGGAGTGTCCATGACTCGATGGCAGCAATCTTCTTCGGGTCAACGGATATACCATCTCCTGTCAACATACCCAAGAAATTCTACCTTGTCTAGGAAAAACTCACACTTCGAAACTTTCCGTAGAGTTTCTCCTTCCTGAGGGTCTCCAGCACGATCCTCAATGCTCCTCGTGTTCTTCTGGCCACTTCGAATAAATAAGGATGTCGTCTATGAAGACCACTATGAACTTATCAAGGTATGGATGGAATACCTTGTTTATCAAATTCAAGAAGACTGCGGGGCATTGGTCAACCCAAACGGCATCACCATAAATTCGTACTGGTCGTACTTGGTCTGGAAAGCAGTCTTCGGTGTATCCTCCTTCTTCACCTTCACTTGGTGGTACCACGACCTCAAGTCGATTTTCGAGAATACCCGTGCATCGCTCAATTGATCGAAAAAGATCGTCAATTCTTGGTAGCGGGTATTTGTTCTTGATCGTCTTGTTATTCAAGGTCCGGTAATCGATACACATACCCGTCCCATCCTTCTTTGGCACGAACAGCACTGGTGCACCCCAAGACGACGAACTCGATCTAATGAACCCTTACTCCAGTAGCTCGTCGATCTGCTTTTTTAACTCCACGACCTCTTTGTTGTTGATTTTGTATACTCGCTGTGACTCTGGCTCTGCGTCTGGCACAAGATTAATGAAGAACTCAACATCTCTGTCTGGCGGCAGCCCTGGTAGCTTCTCTGGAAATATGTCAAGAAATTCTGCAATGTGGGATGAGGTAGCTCCTTCTCCGCTACATGGTCCACAAATAGCGTCGCCACGCTGCTCTACGGCTCATCTAGCAACTTGAACACGGTCTCCCCCCGGACAAATACAACACATCCGTGGTGACAATCAATGTTGGCAAAATGTTACTCAACCAGTCCATGCCGAACACTATATCAAAGCTCGGGAGTGGCATTATGAGCAAACTAGCACACATTTCCCGGCCTCCTATGGTAATGTCACGACCCGCACCCGTTTTTCGGATACAAGACGTGTCCATGTCCAGGCTACGTCGCAGTGTCGCCGGTAGAACGCTGTCTAGTACAATAAATAAGTCACAGAGGCAGTCTAGATCTCATCCACAAAATATGATACAATTCACTAACCAATG
>JANAVB010013398.1:19592947-19602194 GCA_029216955.1 Iris pallida | reverse complement strand
TTATACGTAAACTCTGCAAATGGCAAATGCGTATCCCAACTAGTCTTTAGGTCGATCGCAAACAGACGCAACATATCTTCTAAGATCTGATTGACCCTCTCTGTCTGACCGTCTGTTTGGGGATGGTATACCAAACTAAAGTTTAGTTTGGTCCCCATCGCCGCTTGGAGGCTCGTCCAGAAACGCGATAGGAATCGCTCATCTCTGTCCGAAATTATATAGGCCGGTACCCCGTGTAGTCGAACAATCTCATCGACGTAGATTTGTGCTAACCGATCGACGCTCCATCCTACTTTAATTGCGATAAAGTGAGCCGACTTGGTCAATCTATCAATAATGACCCAAATCGCGTCATTCCCCCATGGCATCTTCGGAAAACCTACAATGAAATCCATCGAGATATTGTCTCACTTCCACTCGGGAATGGCGATGTTCTGCAGCTCGCCGCCTGGCCGTTGGTGTTCCGCCTTCACCTGCTGACACGCCATGCATTGCGATACGAACGTAGCCACGTCTTTCTTCATGCCGTGCCACCAAAAGCCTGTGCGCAAGTCCTTGTACATCTTGGTGCTTCCAGGATATAACGAGTACTTCGCATAATGTGCCTCCGTCAGAATTTCTTTTCTGAGTTCGACAGTTTCAGGAACGTAAAGCCTTCCCTTCAGTCACATCGTCCCTCTCTGTCTTCCGCAAAGTCAGTCGCCCTTTCCGTTGAAATTAGCTCACACATTTTCTTCAGGAATGAGTCGTCCTCCTGTGCGGTCTTTACCTTGCTAAGCAGGCTCGATCCTAATTTCAGCTGGGCTAGGTGTAGGTGTCGATACTCAATTTCGAGTTCGATACCCATCGCTTCAAGGTCTCGCTGTATCTCCTTGTTTGGCCAGTGTTCCCATAAACATTCTGCTAAGTGCGTCGGCCACCACGTTTCCCTTGCCCGGTGTATACTCGATCGTTAGCTCGTAATCTTTTATGAGTTCGAGCCAACGTCGCTGTCGTAGGTTGAGTTGCCGTTGCATAAATAAGTACTTCAGGCTTTGTGATCTGTGTAGATTCTGCATGCCACGCCATAGAGGTAGTTCCGCCATAACTTCAACGCAAAGACGATCGCCGCCAATTCTAGGTCGTGCGTCGGGTAGTTTTTCTCGTGCTGCTTCAATTACCGTGAAGCGTAGGAGATGACTTTGTCTCTCTACATGAGTACGCACCCGAGGCCAGTTTTCGATGCGTCGCTGAATATCTGAAAGCCTTCTGGACCGTCTGGAAGTGCAAGGATTAGAGTTGAGACAAGCCGTTGCTTCAACTCTTGGAAGCTGGATTCACAGTCGTCACTCCATTAAAATACTACTCCCTTCTGGGTGAGGCGAGTCAGAGGCGACGCTAGTTTTGAGAAGTTTCGCACGAATCTACGATAGTAGCCCGCTAAGTCCAGAAAACTCCGAATGTCGCTAGCCGAGGCAGGTCGTTTCCAATCCACCACCGCATCAATCTTCTTTGGGTCCACTACGACACCTTCGGCAGAGATTACGTGCCCGAGGAATGTCATGCTACTCATCCAGAACTCGTACTTACTCTGCTTGGCATACAATTTATTTTCACGCAGAATCTGCAGTACCATCTTCAAATGTTCCGCATGTTCTTCACGATTCTTTGAGTAGACAAGGATATCGTCGATGTATACGACTACAAATTTATCTATTTGAGGTCGGAAGACTCGGTTCATCAGATCCATGAACGCAGCTGGGGCATTCGTCAAACCGAACGGCATGACGAGGAATTCGTAATGACTATATCGAGTACGAAAGGCAGACTTTGATATGTCGTCGGACTTGATCTTCAATTGATGATAGCCTGAACGAAGATCGATTTTTGAAAATATTGCCACGCCTTGTAGTTGGTCAAATAAGTCGTCGATTCGCGGCAAAGGATACTTGTTTCGTACGGTCGCCTTGTTGAGTTCCCGATAGTCGATGCATAGCCGCAACGACCCATCCTTCTTCTTCACGAACAGTACGGAAGATCCCCGCGGAGAGACACTAGGGCGAATAAATCTGCGGTCTAGCAACTCTTGTAATTGCACCTTCAGCTCCTTTAGTTCTGCTGGAGCCATTCGGTAAGGCGCCTTTGATATCGACCGTGTATCCGAAAAGGTGTCGATGCTGAATTCAATTTTTCGATCCGACGGCATCCCGGGCATCTCGTCAGGAAAATCTGTCACAACATCATTCTGTATTATGTTTGTATTATCCGTCCGCGTGTCTCGAACTGATGCCAAGTATCCCGCACAGCCGGAACGCAGCATACGCCTTGCCGAGATTGCCGATACCATCATCGCCGTCTTCGAGGCCGTACCGCACGAATATGAGAACTCTGTCTCGCCAGGAAGGTGAAATACCACTCTCTTCTCCGTGCACTCGATCGTTGCACGACAAGCGTCCAACCAATCCATGCCTAGGATTATGCCGTAATCTTTGATGTCTAGCACGACGGCATCCAAGGATAGATATATTCCCCCGACGCAAATGTGGCCATCCCTACAAATAAAGTTCGCAGGCATATCGACTCCCGATGGAGTGCTAACGCTAATATTTATATCTAGTGATTGCATGGTTATTTTATTTTCTTTCGCATAATCAGCAGATATAAAGCTATGCGTCGCACCCGAATCGAATAGGACTCGAGCAGGTATATCTTTGTAGAGTAATATACCTGTTACAACCGTATCGGACGCGTACGCCTCGTCCCAAGTTAAGGCATAAACTCGGCCTTGAGCTCCGTGGCGTTGATTCTGCGGGTCATAGGCACCGCATTTGTGCCATGTAGTGTAGGCGCTTTATATGGATTCGAAGTGTTCCTTTGTGGGTTGTGTTGATTCGGCTTCCCCGCCTGACAATATTGACTGAAGTGGCCTAGCTCGCCACACTTGAAGCATTATCTCAGTTTACAATCGGGTGCTCGGTGCCCATGCTTGCCGCATCTGTTGTAATTTACTGCGACAAAGTGACCACGATTCTCAGACGTGTTTGGGCACTTTTGTACTCCCGATCCTCCAGCGTCATTAGGACGCTTGTTGAAGTTGTTGCGAATGACAGACACGACCCTTTGTGACATAAGGCCAAAGATTCGCTCACTATCAAGTGCGGCTTCGTAGGATTCACGATAAGTTTGGCATCGTTGGTTCATGACGTCCCTACGCTGTCACGACCCGCACCCGTTTTTTTTTAAAACGGATACGAGACGTGTCCAAGCCAGCCTACGCCGCAGTGTCGGCGGTAGAACGCTGTCACGGCCATGAAGATCAAAATCACAAACAATGCTCATTCACATAATTAATTTAACTTACAATGATTACAAGTTTTACACTTGTAGAAGAATATAAACTTGTACAATTAAATGAATGACTACAACTCAACTATCTAGCTAGTCTCTAGGCTTTTGTCTGCAAGTACTCCCGTCACTCCCAAGCTAAGTGAATCCACGGCTAACCTGAAAATGTTGGTTTCCAGTCAGGAATGGAACGAGCACAATTCACTGAATGCAATTTCAAATAAAGAAGATGACTATAAAACAAAGGTTAGACATCAATTATGAGTTTTGAAAATAAACAGGAAATACAGAAAACTAATAGTAAATAAATAGACACAATAGACTTTCCCCAACTGCTAGAAGTACCTTTGATATGTGATCGGTCTCGGGACAATTATGCGATACTGTCTACACTGTCTAAAGTTACACTGTCTATACTGTCTAAGTTACACTGTCTACACTGTCTAAGTTACATTGTCTACAGAAAATATTACAATAAAGAAACACTGTCTATAAAATAATAATCACGATCTACATAATTTAAATACAGTAATAATCATGGTCTACACTGTCTACTTTGCAATAAAAATCACTGTCTACACTGTCTACAAGAAATAAATAAATCACTGTCTACACTGTCTATCAGGAATAATGAATCACTGTCTACACTGTCTAAGGTCAGATCACACATCGTTGGTACTTCTCATTTGACTCAACAATTTTTAATAGAAATAATCACATAACCAATGGCCAATCAATAAAGTATAGTGAAAATCAATATCGAAATACAGACAATAAACTATACTCGCCTGTGGTCCTTTGCTGGTGAAACCGACAATCTGAACTACTCAATGTGCCACTATAGTCAAAACCCGTACAACAGTCCCCGAAAGCTGAAATAAACAATACCAATGATCTCAGAATAGTCCAATTAGCTAGGATTGCCTGTTCTTACGTCCAATTCTGGACACAGGGGCAAAATGGTAATTTCGGACAAAAACGATGTCCGCCGTTGGACCCTTTGCACCGAAAAGTGTGCCAGAGTCAATGGTCTCTAAAGTCGTCAAACTACAAGTCTACGGATCCAATTTTCTGATACGAACCCAACCGTATGTCCAGAGTTGGATTCCGGCGGGCCGTGCACAAAATCGTCCGTTGAGTGGAACCGTGGGGCCCACAAAACGACGTCGGATTCAACTGTCTCAGAATTGGACCAAACTTGGCATAAGGACCAAAAAAATGATACGATTTTGTTGGCGCAAGTTTCGTCTCGATCCGACGAGCGTGCACGAAGTAATTGGAGAATTTGCACAGAGGCCGATACGGGAAATTTTGACGGATACGGATCAAATTCGTCGCGCACACGCGACCAATTTGAATTCTGTCAAAGCCCACACGACCACAAAGCCGTTACGCAGCTTTCAATGCTTTCGGTTCGTGACCACGTCGTCCGGATTGACGTGACGCACGTCGTGTGGAACAATTTCAATATTTTAAAACAGGTTTTTGTCCATGTTTGGGATCCGATTTCTCGACGTAGTCGACGAAATCAAATTCCGCAAAAAGGGATTCAAAGCCATATAGGTTCGATCGAAATCGACCTCCGAACAGGGGTTCTTGGACTGTTCCAATGTTCTGTTTTCGAGGAGTTTTTCGAAAACTTTGGGTTCGATCTACGACGCGTACGAAGCGAAATAAAATAAACTATCTGAAGGGAAAAGAAGTCGGTTATGTTGTCGACATACCGGAGAAAGTCGTTCGTGAAACGATGAACCGGGTGACGGGAAAACCGATGTGAAGTCGGCCCCAAGAGTTGTTGTTGCTGTTCGGTTCCTTCGCACGCACGCACGTGCGCTGGTTTCGTACGCCTGGCCGCGCGCGGCGGTGCTCTGGCCGGTCGCCGACGTCGTGCAGGCGTGCGCGACGCCTGGGCGGCGCTGTCAGGTGGGGTGGTGGGAAAAAATCGGGATTAGGGTTTTCTTTTGTCGAGTTGTTCCTCTTGGCAAAAACGCGTTTTACACACAGAACTCTGGATAGGCTCGACTGGGATGACTCGGTTTTGGGCCGGGTTATGTACTCCTGTTGCTGGGCTGGGAAAGGGCCGCTTGCTGTGGCTTGTGGCAGGCCTGGGCTTAAAAAAATGTTTTGATTTCTTTTATTCATTCACCCACACACGCACACACACACACACATATATATATATATTAATAATATATATATATTTATATATATATATATATATATATATATATATATATATATATTATATATAATACCCACGTATACTTTCGTATATTTATATATACATAAATATACCCATAGATCATATATATATATATATATATATATATATTATATTATATATATATACACATACGCACATTTCATATTATTATACATACATATATACACGTACACACATATACTATTTGATATTTATATACGCACACAATTATTTTATATATAATATTCCTACACTCATATATGTATATACACTTGTATATACCCATGTATATATATACACATACATATTTATCCGAACTGCATCAATATAATAATATAAAATATTTATCTAAAGAATATCGATTCAGTGATAATAAAATTTTAATCACCACCAATAAGAAAATAATAAACTAAATAATTATTTATAAAATCTAGTAATTACCATTTTAAATAAAATAAAATAATGAATAAATATTTTTAAAATTTTGGAAAGGGGAGCTACATACGCAGTTCGTCGTTGAGGCCTCGCTGAAAACACTCGCACCATTCTTCTTTGTTGGGCAGGAAGATGCCGATAAATTTTGCAAGTTTCGAGAAGCTTGCATCATATCTTCAACACTCATATTCCCCTGCCTCAACATCATGAACTCATCCCCCTTCTGTCGACGGATGGCGCGAGGAACGTACTGCTCAAGGAAGGCTGTCTTGAACATTTCCCAAGAAATCTTTTTGTTGGAATCGGTTTTACAGATCTCTTGTTTCTTCGTCGCCCACCAGTCATGTGCTCTTAGTTGTAACTGCAGCGCCGCACAGGCCACCCTCTGGGACCCTTCGATGCAGAGGAGATCGAACAAGTCCTCCATCTCTGCGAGCCATCCTACTATTACGTCGGGCTCTGCTCGGCCATTGAACTTTGGCGGGTTCATTTTGCGAAACTCCTTCACCTTGAACATGGAAGAGAGTTCATCATTTGCAGGGAGACTTCTTCCTTCTCGTCTTCTTCTGATCACCTTGCGTTTCCTCGGGCTCTTCGTCCGTCGTCTTGGTATTTCCCGCCATTCTGCTCACTATCTGAGTCAGGGCATTCATCTGTTTCTGTTGCGCCTCAAATTGGGCTTTGAATTGTGTCTGAAGCTGTTGCTGCTGCAGTTCCATCAACTGTAGCATCTTCTCCATAGTCGTCTCGCTAGGGCCAGTGCTTTTGTGCTCGACGTATTATCAACGGTTTGTGTTGTTGCGCCGACGATTTTCTTATCTCGCTTAGTCATTCCTAAAAACAGTGTAAACCCGTTAGTATTTTTCAAAAATATTTATGGGCTTACCTGTATGGAACTTGTATTTCACGTAGCATGCCGACAAACTTTCAATCGAGCCATCGCAACGGACATTCCAACAATGAAACATATTTCGAAAATCCGAGAAAACATAACTGAGCTCTGATACCAATTTATCACGCCCCGAGTCGGTAACGTTCGTCCCCGATGTTAATTTTGCCAATTCGATCGTCCTCGCTAAGGCGTGATGCCGTACGAGTCTGGAATTGCACTCGTACAAGGCAGAATGTTACGTTGTATTTGATATAAATATGCCAAGTTAAAACTTCACAAACCACATCAGAATTTAAGACGCAGTATAGGAAGATAGAAATGCTTTTCATTCATAGCTTGCAACGAAGTGCAAGTCGTAATTACATTGGATGCCATTGCGGCTACATTGATTGAAAACAGAAAGAAAATACATTCGACAAGTTGCCTGAACTACGCTTGTCGTCCCATATATTCGCCCCTTTATACATAAGCCGTCGACTTGAATTGGCTTCAAAATACTTCAGCATAGGAAGAGCTTCAAAATGCCTCTCCGCACTTCAGCTTTGTTTTAGGTTGGAGCGCCCGCCGCACCTAGGGAAATTTGAGGAGGGGATTAGCACACTTGCTAAGTGGACGAGACGAACCAACTCGTCTAAACCGACTCTGATTGTTAGGGTAGGCATGCTTTAGAGTTGTCTTTCTATTAGAACTAAATGAATTCAGTTCATATTCGATAGCCGCCTTTGAGTAATAAAGCATACAGTATAACATCGCAGTTTATCATATTTCTTACCACGGCCGTGCTCGTCCCTGCATGAAAACAGAGATAATATTTACCCTGCATAAGACAATAGGTGAGCATGCAACTATCTTATATGCGGTCATTGGTGCTACGCACCACTAGGGACTTAAACGAAGTTGGCATGCGACGCTACCCTTTCAGCCTAGGTTGCAAGCCTTACTGAAGGTCCCGCATGCCTCGCGCCGAAGCACGATAAATTATTCCCCCTAGGACGAATCGGTTCCGATGCCCCGGATACTGTTTCGAGGAAAACGAACTTGTGCACAAGGTGTCCATGACCATGCCTATATACGAACAGTTTCATATATGCAAACAGTTTCGTATAGCGCGGATAGTATCGAACAGCATTATCATTTCTCGCAACTCATGCAACGATTCATTTTCCCCAAAGCTGTACACCGATTTAGCGTCCCGTGGGCACCAAATTGTTCGAGGCATCATAACCCATGATCGACGTTTCACATTATTTTGCAGCACGTGAAATAGTCTATCTTTTTACTAGAACCTTAAACTTTTCCAGTTATGTGAGAAACTTGTATTTTTTCGAGTAGATTACTCAAAATTGATACGTTTTTCCCGAGTTCTTGACTTAGTAGATTGGCATGCAATTAACTTGTCATCGTTCGATTTGAATGAATTCGAAGCAAGGAATAAGTTTGCGGGACAGAGTAGAAAAGAAGGCTCGAATCACCCACCGATTACTTTGCTTTGTGTCGATCATCCAAGCGCTACGCAATGTCAATCCTTAGTTATGCGAGCTCCTGCAATGGCACCAACGCTTTGTTAGAATTCCTTCTTTTCCCCTTGTATCGAAATTGTAATTGCATCCATGAAAACGACGCGAAAGCACTTCATCAAGCCCAGCGGCAAAGCTCCAAGAAAACCATACAGCTGTCCGATCCCGTCGAAGGGACTCTTATAGAGAGCTCACTCGCCGAGACGCAGCCCGCTGCATCTAGGACTTATTCCAACAGAAGTCGTTCCGTTAGTTGGATCGATTCTCGTAACATCCGTCCAAATCGATTTGAATCGATGTCACAAGGCGTTATCATTTACCAAGCTTAGCGATCGAGTCAGACGGCCATCTAAGTTCCCGGCCGATCTGACTCGGCACTAGCATATTATAAAGTTCCGTCGCCTATCGAAAGCGTGGCGCTGCATTTAATATGTAGGATAGATAGGTGCTGTTTATTCTTATCCATTTTTTAGTGACTAGTAGGTGCATCTTATGCATCTTGGAAGTTGGCATAAGTATGAAGTTACTAGATAGTGGCATAAGTATGTTGGGCATGAACTGCAGCCAGCCTTGGACAGTTGGACTGGATTTGTTGTATATTATTATTCTTTTTTACTCTTGATGTGAACTGTGAAGTTTCCAGGATTTGAGATGTATGAATTTACATATATAGTTGATGTATAAATTTGTATAAATATGCTATATGAACTGGAGGAGTGTGTATGAATTTGTGATGTATAAGACTATAAGTTGGTTCATTTGCTACTGCTGCTGTCTGTTTTGGATCATTTGCTACTGCTGTCTGTTGAAGTTTTGAACTGTGAAGTTTCCAGGACATTAGCTTCTGCTGCTGTATGTTTTGGACCATTTGCTATT
>JANAVB010013398.1:19587947-19590447 GCA_029216955.1 Iris pallida | reverse complement strand
TTGACCATTTAGAAGGGATACATAAGCTCGAAATATGGTGAAACCTATTGTCAACAGGAAAAGGTTGTCGAATAGCTTTCCAAGCCGAGGAGACAGAGAAGGAAGAAGCTGGATTCCATCGCAGGTTAGTCCCCTCTTCGTCAATCAGTTGGAGTCTGTCATCAAGATCTCTCCCAGATAGGATACGACGCCAAATATGTGAGGCTTTGGATTGAATATTAGCTTGTGAAGGATATATATTGGGGAAGTATCTTCTTTTTATTAATTGAGTCCACAGGAGATCTTGAGATCGCAACTTCCACCATAGTTTGACAGTGAGGGCATCAAAGATGTCCTTAAGTCTCCTAACCCCCAAACCACCCTCCATGAGGCCGCGCAATTTGATTCCAGCCAATCCAGGAGTGTTTCCTGATCCCATCCTTGGAACCCCATAAGAATTCACTAAACATTGCTTCAATTTGCTTGAGAACACTCAAAGGAGGATTACATGCAGCAAGGCAAAATATAGGAATAGAAGAAAGCACAGATTTGAGAAGGGTCAATTTACCCCCAGGCGACAAGGTCTTGTTGTGCCATCCCTCAATCTTGCTATGTACTTTCTCCTTAAGCTCTTCAAACATAGCCTAATTCCTCTGACCAGTCATTTACGGGCAGCCAAGGTAAGTAATGGAAGTATGTTTGAGTTGAAACCCAGTTAATGAACTCAAAGAGATGCCTCTATCCACCGGATACTCTTCCGTGACACAAATTGCCGATTTAGAAGCATTCACGAGCTGGTCGGATGCATGCTCATAGCGCTGAAGGATCTGCATAAGCATTTGAATAGACCGCCCATCTCCTCCCGAGAAGATTATTATATCATCAGCATATGCTAGATGAGTAACTCGGGGGCATCCACTGGGGGAGTAGTACGGGGTGAATCCCGGTTGAAGCGCCAAACGCTGAAGATTTTGACTCAAAGAATCAGCAGCAATAACAAACAGCATAGGTGATAGAGGATCCCCTTGACGAAGCCCCCTGAAAGCCTGGAAATATCCCGATATATTGCCATTGATCATTGTTGAAAACCAGACATTGTTCGAGATGAAGAATCATGTTAATCCAAGTTTCGTTGAACCCCATTCTACGAAGAGTGGAGAATAAGAACCTCCAGTTAACCCGATCGTAAGCCTTGCTCATGTCGAGATTAATTGCCACATTACGACCCCAGTTGTCATGACCAAGCATACTGAACATTTCCTGAGCAAGGATAATGTTATCGACGATTTCCCTGCCCTTTATGAAACCGCTTTGCTCCGGTGAGATGATACGGGTCATGAGAGGGGCCTGCTGGCCAGGAGTTTAGAGAAAATCTTATTAACAAAATTGCAGAGACTTATAGGCCGATACTCAGTTATAGAGGTTGGGTGTTTCTTTTTAGGGATTAATATGAGAAGTGTACTGGTGATGACTTTCGGTAGGAAAACCATCAAAGAACATGTGTACCGCAGCTAGGATATCTTCTTTTATAATCTGCCAACATTTGATGAAGAAGATCCCCGTGAACCCATCGGGCCCAAGAGCACTGTGACGGTCGATCAATTTAACAGTAGTATAGAGTTCCTCCATGGAAGGCTTATGAGTGAGGGCAGCACTATCCTCATCACTCAACAATTTTGGAATTACTGCCATGAAATCCTCATCAGCTTGAACCGGCTCAGGAAGAAACACCTTCTCATAGTGTTCATTAGCAATCTTCTGAATGCCCTCCAGATCAGAAGCAAAAGAGCCATCCTCTCCCCTGAGTTGGTGAATATGAAGACGACGGCTCTTATTAGAGACACATAAATGAAATTAGCCTGAATTACGATCCCCTTGTAAATTCTATTTTAGCCGTGCTTTTTGTTTCCAATAAGCCTCTTCAATCTGACTCTCTGTTTTAGGTGAGCCTGCGCTTCCTGGAGAACTGGGCGCAATGAAGGATCCTGATCAAAGGCTACCTCAGCTGCCACTACCCTGTCCTATGCTAGCTTGACAGCTTGGAAGATATCGCCAAATATCACATGGCTCCAAGAAGACAGAGCCTTTCTAGTAGCTGAGAGCCTAATCCCCAAGTTGATAATAGGATGATGATGATGAACAGAGGTCCAAGCTTGCTCTACAGTCATGGAAAAGATGGATGGGTCGGCCAGAACGACAAGAAACGAAATAGTTTCTTCGGGACTGAAGCTCGAGCACGAAGTTGAAGAAGTAAGGGCGAATAATCGGACTCGGTGCGATTAAGGTGATCACAGTAGTGAGAGGAGCCCAGTCCCACCAGCTTTTGTCCATTAAAACCCTATCAAGCCTGGATCCTTATCGATCAGGGCCGACTTCGGAATTGACCCAGGTAAAGCAGCTGCCTGAGAAGGAAGTTTCCACCATACCTGCAGCCATCTGAAAATCCCGAAACTCCTGCATTGACATCTCGTTGGGCGACAATCCCCCAAATTTCGTCTGACCTGGTTATAGCATTGAAGTC
>JANAVB010013398.1:19480447-19585447 GCA_029216955.1 Iris pallida | reverse complement strand
AAATTGTGTCAATACTGTGTCCAAGTACAAGTGTCAACTGGTATCAGAAACCAGTGCACAAGGCTCGTGCTGATGTGTCGACCTATCCAGGACACGACACACACCACGAAATGTCTCGTGCTCGTGTCAGCAGCTAGGGTAGGTGTAGGGCTAGGTGTACAAGTGTCTGCAAAGTGTCCAAGTGCTCTCGTGTCCGTTTGTCGAGCCTGTATCAGAGGATCGATTTCATATGTGTATAGTCTGTTCGAAATCAATACAGACACAATAACGTGTCCGATACGACACGAATCGACCTGAAACTTAGGAAGGGGCCTGACAGTCATGCCCCCACCTCTGTGTCAAGTCTTACGTGTCCAAGTGGTCTGTGTGTGAAATTGGTGTCGGGTAGCAGGGGAGTGTCTACAGTGTGCAATGAGCATTCCCGTCCCTGATTTAGACACAAAAAATGTGTCGAATCGTGCTCAGTCACCAAGAAACCCAATCCACATATAAGCAACAACCAAATGAAGAAATTAGTTTTGAAATTCATGAATAAACATTCCATTGAGGCATTTCACCAAATACCTTACACTACACTACGATACGCCTCCGATACATATATCAAATGGATACGGATTCCTACCAAACTTAGCCTACAGCTATGGAGACCCTAAATGCATGCATATATGGAGAGAAATCAGGAATTAAAAGTGTTTAGATAGCATTACCAATTGAGAGTTGGAATCGTAATGAAATATCCCCTTCCAAAGCTTCAACACCAAATTCCTATGGTCCAATGCCTCCAATCTTCCTAGCTAGCCACTAGAGACTTCTTCTTCACTATAGGAATGCAATGAAACTGATTTGGTCCAATTTGTAAGTAATTTGAAGAAAGAGGGCAAATTGGAGAAGAACATATACTAGCATTAGGGTTTACTACAAAGGAGGCAAGAGGGGGCTAATGATGACTTAAATAGGGGGAAGGCTCTCGTGGCCGGCCATAGTGATGGACTACGGTCTAGCTAAGTCACAAAGGCCCAACACCTCTTCTTATGTTGTAAAAACAAGCCCTAAGCTAAAGGTCCAAACTAGCTCCTTAATTCAATTCTCCAAATAGTCTTTAAGTCATTCCTAGCTAGATTTGAGTCTAAATAATAACTCAAACTAGTTAGCTAGGTCTCCATGGTTTGTCTCTAGACTAAGTTGTTCTAGGTTTTCACTAGCAAAGGCCAAAAATCATATTACACCAAATTAAATATTATAAAAAATAATCAAAATTCATAATTACCAAAATACCCTTATTCTAGAGAGTGGTAGTTAAAAGGTGTGTTGAAATGAGGAAAAATTTTCTCTATTTATAGGTTTTCTAAAGGGAGAATTCGGGCAGAATTCTTTGAGAGAATCTCGGCAGATAGTCGTTGCATCCGTAATTGCGGGATAACCAAGTTCAAAATTCAACAGGTAATAACCGAACTCGAGCCAAATTCGGGTCGAATTCTGTTGGGATTCTGTTAGGGTTTTGCAAATCGGTTTTTTCAGATTTTTGAAAAGTCAGGCAGTTTAGGAAGTAGTTTGGGCTTTTGTAAATGGGCTTCTTTTTAAAATGAAAGGGTATGTTAGGTCTTCCTAGAATGCATGCTCTAATCCTGATAAATTGTTCAAATTTTATTTTTACCCATTTAGATATCACCTTCATATCGTAAGGTCTGAATTAATTACTTATTTCTATTTTGGCATATTTTTATAGTTTCTGCCTCTATTATCTATATGTGAATCTCGCGTTAATTGTTTTATTTAACTTTTCCTTTAACTATTTGAATAACCATGAGATAGAGATTAGAATGTTTATAATTCTTCTATCCTTAGATATTTTCTCCCTAACCAATCATTATATTTTCAAGACTTGAGACTTATAGAACAGATACCTATACTTTTCCTTGGAACTTGTTTGAATTTTTAGAAACTCCTTGGAGTTTCTTATGGATATAGTTGGAAGAATATTTTGATGACTTACAATGGCAAGGCAGATGCACACCGTCCTCTTTTATTTGAATTATGTTACTTACTGCGGGTTTACGGCAGCCAACAGCACACTGGCGTGGCATGACCCCTAAGTTGAAATAATTTCAAGTAAGCATAGGTTATCAAATATTACTAAAACTATATCCCAGTTGTATTATTTGATCCTTTGATTTATTGTGTCAATATTGGATAGAGTTGATAGAGTGTTCGATACCATATTATATTTGAGTCATGATACCAAGGGTTTACTGTAGCCAGATGTACACTGGCGGGGCATAAATTTTTGGTATGGTGACTTCATGTATACATATGGTTTTTAAATATTATAGAGACTACATCCTTTTGGCATATGATATTGATATATTTCTTATTCTTTTCCTTTATTTCTTGAACCTTTCTATCTTATCCTTCTACTTTTGGAACATTATTTGGCTCCTAGCAATCTTTAAAACCTATTTGATTTTCTTCTGCTAGATTTCTAATCTTATCTAGATGTTGATTCTTAATCATATCTTCTGAAATTTCGAGGACGAATTTTTTTAAGGTGGGTAGATTTGTAAGCCCACTTCCCAAATTTTTTTAATTTTGATTATGATTTATTATTATGGTCACTAAGGGTCATACCTAAGCTCATAAGGGAGCTATGTATCATATTGTGGTTATATGGCCCTGATAGTTATATGAACACTTTTTAGCTACTTTATATTTATTATAAATTTATATAATTTTTAGATATTTATTTCATTAAATTTTATATAATTTTAAGGCTTCTAATATTTAATATGAGGCAATTTGAGACTAATATGTGGTAAATTATTTTTATTTATATTCTAGGAGGTTAGATATATTTTCTGTAATTTTCTACAATTTTTTAGAAATTTTTAGGATTTTATTTGAGTTTATTTGGCCTTAGAATGATTTTTAAATCCTTTTCTGTAGTTAATTATCCAGTCATACCCTGTCAGCGCTGGCTGGGCCCACCTGTCAGCCATTGCAGTGCCCAGTCAGTGGGTGCTGACTGTGCCCACCCTATATATATATATTTTTGCTGAACAGTAAACCCTAATTTAATTCTGGCCGATTTTGAGGAAACATGTTCCAAGGAGACCCTCGACTTCCCAAGGCGATTGTGGACAACTCCGACCTCCGTTTTGCATACCGTTTTTTTGTTGGATTCGTATTGAGGTATACTTTTCGAATATCTAATTTACTTTTATTATCTCTGAACCTTAATTTCTGTAAAATTCGTAGAGTGTCGGTTGTCCCAAACTTGACATGTTTCGGTGTTTTCGAGATTTCGGGAGAACCAGAAATCAAAATCATGAACCGTTTGAAGTTTCGGAAAGCTAACACAGAGCTATATGAAATATAATTTTCCCAAAAATTAATTCATTCATCTAGTGTTTTAGTTATTCTGTTGAACTCAGAATTGTTCAGTGAATCACCGTTTTGGTCACGATTAGCCATAATGGCGATATGTTTTGACCAAAACGTGAATTTGTGGCACGGTTGATTCCAGCGCACTCATGGCATTAAAATCTACCAAGGTGCACTTTTAAAACCTTGAGTTTATGACGTTTGATTAGATAGTCAATGGTACGTCGCGATTTGTATGCCATAATTTCCAAAATTAGAAACATGACTTTTTATGGCCAAACTTGCATGTTTAGATTATATTCAGATTATTATTAGGTTAAATTAGGTTTTTAAGCAATTTATTTCAAAATTAACTATTATTAGATTAGTAACCCATTAGCCACTTATTCCAAGAATTTAGAACTAGAACCTTCGAATTGACTTGTGGTTTTCGTGCATGGTTCGGGGTACGATGTATGTTATAGGTTGACTGCTTCTAGATCGACAATCCACTCATCCTCGACTTGTGACTATGGTTTGTGCAAGGATTAAGGCAAGTATAGTATTGTATTGTATTATTTTTTAGTTCATTATAATATTTTCTCTATCGTTTTCTTGTTTGATATCCCGTTGAGACATTGTTTGATATTCCGTTGAGATACGATTGTGACACCGTAGTTATTGTATCCTTCTTAGTGTATCATTGATCGTTATTGATTGTTAGAGTGTCGGGAGGGGAAATACTCGGTAAGTACGTGAACAAACCCAAATATTTTGATTGTGGATAGCTAAGTCATACACTCCACGTATGAGTTAGTCGTACCGTATTATTATGGATAGCCATCGTATGATGTGCTGTATAGCCCAGCCGTTCATATATTAAAAGGTATTTCACACAGACATAGTTGTTCCTATTTTTCCTTTATCTAGTTCAGATCTTGTTAGTTCACATCTTGCTAGTTTACATTTTACCAGTTCATATCTTGTTATTTCATACTTTGCTAGTTACATCTTTCTAGTTCATAACTTGTTAGCTCATTTCTTGCTAGTTCTTTATATACCCTTTTCCATCGTTGTTTCTCGTTGTTCTAACTTATTTTGGACTAGCAATATTAATTACAATATGGTTGTACTCTGCTCCTTTCCTGACTGGATCGTTGTTATAGGTGAGGTTGACGTGCCTAATCTTACACTATGGACCATATGGGGGGAGATAGAGCCTCGAAGGCAAACCATAGAAGACTAGTGAGATGTGTGGTAGTTTTCTATAATTGTAAAAGCTTATTTTCTTTTTCAAATGTAAAACTTCTAATTTTTGTAAGGTTGATTTAGTTGTTGTGAATGAGCAGTTAGTATTTATGAGCATTTTGTTTATTGCGGGCTAGACAGTGTACTATCGCCGATACTGCGACGTAGGCTGGACTTGGACATGCACTCGTACCCCGAAAAGCGAGTGCAGGTCGTGACAGTACCCGAGGGAACCACCGATGCCTGGTCAACATTGTGTTTCGCTATCATGAAGATAAAATCGTCGATCGTGAAGTCGAAAGAGGAAGGGGGTATCAACCCGAACTTCAGCAGCTTGGGCCTCCCCTTCTTGAGGGTCCGCAAGCGGAGGCCTAGGAGGATAGGCTCCTATAAAGTGGTAATGATTTAAACTTCATAAGAGTCGCCCAAGTTCTACCTAGAAGGCTTGGACTTTTTTTTTACAACCTGTACACACGGAAAGAATAAATGAGTAAAAGGGGACATGTTGTTGAATAACCTCTCAGAGAATACTTAAATTCACGTTTATCACCTTCGAAGGGGATCGCCCTTTCTTCTCATCTATAGGCTGGGGAATAGGTTTAACTATTCCCGCAGTCTTGGAGATGAGGAGTTTCATTATCCTCTATGGAGTAAGTGAACTTGCTCTCGTAGAGGCACGCACATCAAGCGAGAGTGGTGTGCTCGACCGGCGAATCCTCTGTCTTACTCTTAGAAAATCGATGTCCCCTCTAGCCTCTGATCACCGGGTGGGAGATAAATCCGAGCCTTCTCGATCATGTCTGGCGACGTCTCAAGATTGGTTCGGGCAATGAAACTCTGCTTCGTACCCGAGAGACAAAGTATTTGTCAAGAAGTAAAACTTCACAGGGGCATATAACATATGAGGTTCATGGTTCCTAGTAGGCATTGTGAAATACGCCCCCGTACATCCTGCATTGTAATATTGTCATACCCGGGCTCTGTCAAAAAAACTCCTCGTATACCCCAAGCAAGTGCTTGGGTTGTTTATCATCAGCTGGCTATAGTCTAATTGACGAGCAAACCAGCTTGGAAGGTACGGCTCCAGTAACACGTGATTCTTGTTCCTGTAGACCAAATGTGAGGGTTAGATGGACTATAGCCAGCAGAATGCCCATACTGGTAAACTGGACACATCTTTACCCTTATTCTCCAGGTCTTCATCTTCTGCAATCCCCACGTAAGGTAGGGGAATCTTGAAAAAGGCCCATCCCTCCTGATAGGACAAAGCCTTTCGGCATAGTGGGATCCCTCTATGGAGTCACTTCCTCCTGCAGTAACGCTAGATAAAGGCATTCCATTCCATATGGCCATCCTCTATGCTAGGGATCATCACGTACGAATGATGTAGGATTAACCAGCCCATCAGATAATTGTACGACAGCTCCACCCGGGCAAAGTTCTTACCCTTCCCCTCAGGATGTAGTACTTTCTCCATAAATTCTCACAGGCCCCGTTGAAGGTTACAGACCATAGAAGGGAGCTGGCTAGGCAATGCCCAAAGATCAGCTTCACGGCAGGAATGATGAGACTCCTACTCATTCGCTCAACCGATCCTGACCTACTGGGGAAGACGTAGTCCCGAAGCCATATCATCAGATAAGATGCTAGTACGGCCTTTGGAGATAGTTTGTACATGGATTGCCAAAAGTAGCTATAAATATTGTTGGCAGGCTTCCCATACAGGTCCAAAGTAGTCATTCGGGCAGTAATCTCCTCTGGAGTGGTGCCAGGACGAGTAGAAAAATAAAGTTTTTGCGGACCTGTTTTATGTTGAGTAAAAACATAGTCCCTCAAAGTCGTCACATGAGGGGAAGCCCTCGTCTTGTCGTTCCACTGGCATATGTGATGATGGCACAAGAGTTCTTTGTACACTTCATCATCATAGATTCCTTCGCCTCCTAACCTATGAGCTCTTCGATTGTGGTAGTATATTCCTCATAAGGTTCATTACCCAAGGGCAGCTTCGAGATTGCATACATCTCGTGAAGGGCTAGACCCATTTCTCTGCCAGGTGTATAAAATATCCCGGTATGATGGTTATACAACTCAAGTAGGGACAAAAGCATATGCTGATTCAGTTCTATCCCGTACTGGATAGCCGAGATGGCGTAGAACAAACCGACTTCTTGAGGTCATCTCCATACTTCTTCAGTAACCACAACGTCAGGTTATGCCATTTGTGAGTGACACCAGCCTTCAACTCGAAAGTCACCTTTCGAATACGAGACCATTTTATCTAGTAGGCGGTTTGTAAATGTGGAAGCGCCAAAGTGAGAGCTTCCTGGGGCACATCACTAACCAGGCACCCAGGGAGCAGTACCTGCAAGGTGTAAGATGGCCCGTCTCATGCATAAGTAAAGATGCCCTCTTGTAAGAACTGTAGTCTATCATGAAGTGCATTGCTATGCTACCCCTTGGGTTGGGGTAAGTTACCAGTTCATCCTTCTCTTCAAGGCTAAGTAGGTGAAGGCCGAGAGCAACAATTGACGTTCGGTCTTCTGTACATACAACCGAAGCTCTTCTCCTCGAAGTACCATTCGTCCTTGATTTTTAAAAACTTAGCCTCGTAAGAAGCCAACTTATCACAAAAAGGAATTGAGGCTTCTTAAAGGCCTCGGTGCCACCTGCTGCATGAAGCTTTCCCCTCTCCATCATAGCCTGGAGGAAGGCAATGTGCTGGGTTTCGAACTGTGCCATCCTTTGTAGGGGCTGGTCCTTCAAAATGATAGCTTTAGCAGGGATGACCACCTCCTTATTATGATCCGACCCATCTGGCAAAGGGAGTAATCAAACAAGACCTCATCAATAGTTGGCTACACCATAGATACTGCACGAAGAAGCAAGCAAAAGGTTAGAAAAAAATCATAAAAAAGGATTTTTTAAAACCATGTGCCATCCTTTGGCAGTGCTTGATCATAGTAGAAAAAACAAGCCTTAGTGCAGAATGATATAAAGCTTTCAAATCAGCGTCGATGCGCACTAACAACATGCCCATGATGGTTACCCACTAAATACGTGAAGTTGTGCATCAGCGCATCTCCTAGACTGAAGTCTACGCGCATCCGTAGGGCAGTGCTTCAGCGCTTCTTCAGGATAGAAGTCCATGTGTATTTACAGATTGAATCTTTAGCGCATCTTTCGGACAAAGTCATGCGTATCAGTTGTGTGAATCCTCAGTACATCTTCGGTGTGTAGCTCCTTAGCTACGTCCATGCGCGTCAGCGATGGATCTGGTCGGTATATGTTCCAAATGGCCACCCATCCACGCACCCAACCGTGTAAGTGTCTACGTGTTCGGGGATGACGAATACCCACCTACGACCTCTCTACGGATGTCGGGGTGCGTCAAGTCAACGACGAGTGACTCCTCGCCGACAAATTAAGTAGCCTCTTTTTTCTCTTATCCTTGCCTTGTTCGAGCTTGCAGCCGTGGTTTTAGGAGCTTTGGGGCCATGGGAAAAGCTTAGGATTTTCTCTGGAAGGAAGCTTGAAGAAGAAGTAGGAGATGAAGAGTTAGCAAAAGCAAGTAAAGCTTTCTTCCTTCCCCAACAGACCTATTTATAGACTCTATGTGCACGTGGACAGATAGGAATGAGTGCATGTAGCTGTTGTTTTGTGGGTTGAGTCAAAACAAGGCGCTCTAATCCCAATAATGATTTGACAACCTTTCGAAGATAGTCAAGCGTCTATCGAATTGACCGCCGATCAAAGATGGTCAAATTTTCAGCAACCCATGCGCTCGACAGCACCTGCGCTTTGAAGACTCATGCTTATAACAACACACGTGCTGAAAAAGACTATGTAGTTCATGCTTCTTGTTAAAAGTATTTCAAAACTTGCTCAAGTTTTGAAAACTTTGCTTGTAGAAGAATGGAAAAAATCAGAACCATGCGCTGCAAACAACATGTGAATAGGCACATCACTATAGGAATGACATATGCATTGTGAATTGGTGCATCCCTATAAAAATAAAACCATACGCGCATAGCCAAACTGGCGCATCCAAACAATCTAAGCATGCGCCTAAAGTTACTAACACATTATTAAAGACAAAGCGCATAAAAGGACTTCTTCATTGATATTCGTGATTACAAAAAATGGAAGACTAAACTACTAAAATATTGGTATTTAGCGACAAAAATTTTTGTCGCTAAATACGTATTTTACGTCGCTAAATATGTTTACCGACGGATACTTGACATCAATAAACTTAACGTCGCTATAACAAATCCGTCGGTATTCCGTCGCTATAGCGACGGATTACCGACGGAATTACGGACGAATTATACCGACGGATTAGCAACGAATTATAAATGTCAGCAAACACAGAGACATATTAGCGATGGATTACCGACATTTTTTAGTGAGCCAAAATACCAAATTTTTCAGAAGCTCAGCGAAAAAAAAATTGTCGCTGACTCATCTGATACGGTTTTGGTATTAGACAGAAGCTCAGCGACGGATATTTCCATCGCTAACCCATTGCTAACCTGGAAATATTTCCAGAATTTCGTTGCTAATTTGTCGCAGGTTAGTCGTAATATATAAACTCATTCCAGCTTTACTCAAACCTGTGAATAGAGATGTCATACATAAACTCATTCCAAAAGTCAAATATTTCCAACAGTCAAATAAAAAATTAACCCAATATTTATATCACATTAAATATAACCCCAATATACAAAAAATAAACCCAAGCATCTCGATCAAACATGTCCAATAGTCAAATATGTTCAGTTATACATAAACTCAACCAATAGTCGCAATATAGTACATATACACAAATATCGATCAAACCCCTAAAGTTCATACAAACTCATCATTAAATACAACCAAAAAAATAAACAAAACTCAGACTGATGGTGGTGGAGGTGGAGGAGATGGCGGAGGCATAGCCTGCCGTCCGCATGAATACAACTACCCTAGGACCAAAGTGATGATCCTTTGTACGTCCTAGGCAGGAACGACGTCTGGAAGAGTCGACGGAACGACAAGAGGCACTGTGGTCGGAGGAGGAGCTGGTGTAGTAGGAGTTGTGGTCAGAGGAGCAGTCGTTGGCGGAGGCTCTGTGGTCGAAGCAGGAGCTAGTTGGGTAGGGGCAGGCATCAGACCTGCAGTGATCAGAGCTCCACTGATCTACCCCACATACCTTGGAGGGCCACCAGAATCTGTGTAATCTGCCGTAAAGGTGTAGGCGTCGACAGTATCGTCGGTCTGTGGAGATGGAGGTGGTGGAGATAGAGGAGCTCTGAAATAAACAGATGGCTGGGATGCCAACGATCCGGTACCGTACACGATGCCCCCTTTCCCTCTACCAACGGCTTGTATCTACAAGTCGTTTCTTACAGCCGGCGACGGTGGCTGACTAGTCCCAGCTTCCCTCTCAGCAGTCCCTCCCTCACCGACTCGACTCTCTAAAGTCTCATACGTCTCCTATATTTATATAGGTGAATAGATTTAGAGTTAATATTGGTATTTTAGTTACTATTAAGTATTGTTATGGTTACGTTCTCATACGTCTCTTAAACTATTCTTTGATTTATAATACTACTTAGGGTTATGATTTAGAGTTAATATTTATATTAGAGTTTGGACTAACTATTTCGGTAAACTAAATATAGTTAAGTACGTATAAAGATGGAGTAGAAATGTAATTAGATATAGGACTCGAAAAACTTACATAGGCATTGGTGGTCCGATCATCTACGAGCTTTCCATCCTTCTTTCGCTTATGGGTACGCTCAAAAACTTTAGGAAAGTCCACGACGTTCGGATCTCCGCCTGCCTTGGCGACCTCCTCACACTATAACAATTAAACATCAATTTATAACTAAACAAAAAATTTAAACAATTAAAGAAATAACAAATAAGAATACTCACCAGCTGTTGATAATGCTCTATAATTGGGATGGATCCACCCGTGTGGTGACCACCCTTAGCACGGGCAGCCTTTGCCTTCTCACACTTGGCCTTATAGGCCGGAGTGTCCATCTTCTTCTTCATCTCCTCCTAGAATTCCTTCTTCAACCACTCCTTGCATCGATCACTACTTAATAGAAATAACGCCTTCTGGTCGTTGACCATATCCCTCAACCCCTTATTGGTGATGGACTTGTAGCACTTCCAGATTGCCTGATCTCTATGCGCCGGCCACCAGTACAACTTCTGCAAATAAGAAAAAATAAAAACAAATAAGAAAATATTTCAGAAATGTTGTAAACAAAGACGATATTATTTATACATACCTCAAGCATCTCGAGTCAAATGAATCGTCTATCAACTAGGATGTCCCCGAAGTTCAGATAGGGACCATGGAATTGTCGACGCATCAACTCCTCCAAATCTCTACAACCTTGGACTGGAAAGAACCTGTAATAAACAAAACAATGTACGATTAGATAATAAATATAGTATGAATAAATGTGTCTACTAACACTAATACATTTACGTCGTTCCATCGCCCCATAGCTCGGGTTAGTATCGGCCTAAAACCCTAGCTACTACATTATGTCAGTGTCCATGTCTGTGTCCATAACCCTAGCTACTACATTGTGTCATAATTTTTGTGTCCAAGTATAGGTTAATTAAGCACATAATGTAAATATAAAAAGAACTAACAAATTTAAAAAAAATTACCCGATGAGGAGGGGGTGAGGGGGTCGGAGGAGAAGGGGATCGAAGGTGGGGAGGAGGAGGTCGGAGGAGGTCACTGAGGAGGAGGGGGAGGTCGCCACCGAGGAGGAGGGGGAGGAGGAGAAGGAGGAGGAGGAGGAAGTCGAAGGAGGAGGAGGGGATCGGAGGGGGAGGTCGCCGCCGAGGAGGGGGTCTGTGGAGGAGGAGGTCGGAGGAGGAGGAAGAAAGAAGTTTGGGGGAAAATTTGGGTTTGGTAAAAAAATTTGAGAATGGGAAAAAGTGCTGTCTTTTAACTTTTACAGCAGCTCAGCTGTCACGCCCCAGAACCGGAATACCGGAGAGCGGGGGTAGACATAGCCAGCTATGCAATCCCAAAGTACGTTAATACTCTGAAATCACGTATAAGCTGTCAAGACATGGGGGTTACTCTACAAGCCATCAGTCAATCCTATGGTTTAACAATCCTAGGTATCTCAATCACAGGCAATTATACAATAGCAAAGAGTACGATCATCATACATACAATAGTAAGGCGTCCCGAACCATATATACATGACTGATCATGAAGCCAGTACCACAGAACTGAGGACTAGCTAGAGTATTAGTCGTACATGATAAGGACTAGCTATAGTCTAGAATACACATATCATGTTATTGCCCGTAGGCTACAATATCAAGGAAAACACTAAAACACGAGCTAGACACGTGCTCGGGGCTAAACGTTACAAGAGAAGAATTTACATATCAGTGGGAGGACGAAGAAGAAACCCACTGAGGCACTCTGGTGCTCCGGCTGGTCACCGTCGAGTAGATGGTACGGTAGATCCTTCGGACTCTTCTATTAGAACCTGGACATGCAAAACCAGTGGGGTCAGACCCCAAATAGCAAGTACCACAAAGGAGGCCGAACTATGAACTTAAAACCAGCAATCATTAGCAAACAACAAGCAAGTAAGTAAAGGAGGATAGAGATTTGTGCAGTACCAATGCACTTGTCCCGAACATAGGAAGACAGTAAGTAAAGCATTATTGAGCATAAAGTAAACTGAAGAACATGTTAAATAAATAGAACTTGGAAGGTGATATACGATGAGATAGCCATGGGACTATTCAGATAACCAGGTTACAACCTGTAAACCAAACAAGGACCGGGGTTGTAACCCTTCGTCTGAACAGAACTTGGTTTCCCCCACCATTTATCGGCAAGATAAATATAAGAAATCTGGACATGTAACATTCAGGTACAGGATCAAGACAAGACTTGCACTGAGTTAAACTCCATTCAATCAATCACGGCCAAGCAATAAGTACGGCTTGATACTTTAACTAACTAGGGTTATCACAGGCCTAGTTACTAGCAAGATGCAATGAGATTCTTCCAAGTCCAGTTACCCGTTTGTTACTACCTGAATGACCCCAGCAAAGAAAAGGAAAAGATAGCATGATATAGCAGACACACTGTAGTAAGATACATGTGTCCTAAGGTACCACGCTCGACGGCGGGCTGGAAGTGCGCTCATCTCGACGGATAGCAACAAATCCCATGTATATATATATATAAGGCCGGGATCAAAGGGACAACAAATAACTGGGAAAGTCTCTCCATGAACTACTGGATTATTCTAGTAATTAATCCTAGCCATATTCAGTATGAATCCCTGATCGTGGAAAACCAGGGATTCATGTCCTAGACATGATGCAAGACAAGACAGGTTTATTTGTACAAGCACAATCACCCACGGTATCTAAGCCATTTATTTATACAGGTCATGTCATGTCAGGTAGCCATCGCAACAGCATTTCAAGGAGTATCATGTCAGGTTTATCATGTCAAGAGTGCGCCACGGCAGGCCACTATCAAGAATTATCATGTCAAGTTATATCATGTCAAGTCTAATTGTCAGGAGTGCACCACGGCGGGTCACTATCAAGTCATGTCAGGTTTACTGGTCAAGAGTGCGCCACGACGGGCCACTATCAGGTCATGTCAGGTTTATTAATCAGGAGTGCACCACTACGGGTCACTGTCGTGTTTAGGGTACATGTGCCGGACAGTATAATGCAAGCATTCAATCAGGAGACTCAAGTTATGCTGAGGTTAGAAGATACAAGTCATCATTAAAGATCAAATAACAATAGAGAATTAATAATAATAACAATAATTAAATAGCAGGGCAAGGCACAGGAAGGAGCCCTGCGGCTCAGGGTCACTATCAAGCATTGTTCAATTATCATTCCAAACATAATAAATAAATTCGGGATTATCAAGTTCATGACAAAAGGCGTAAGGATATAAAATGGGCATAAAAATATACAATAGGGATAAATGTGTATGCTATAGGAACTCAAGTTACAAAAGAGCCACAAGACTTGGAACTAAAATAAACAAAATATAAAATACAGGACATGACAGAGCCATGCGGCTCGGGCAAGGCTGGCTCATGCGACAGGATTAATCAGATGCATGCGGCTCATGAATTGGAGCCCATGCGGCTAGGGTTCAACTCATGCGGCCAGGGACCTAAGAGCACATGCGGCTCAAGATGGATGGGCATATGCGGCATCAAGAAGCACATGGGGCTAATGTGGCTCATGGGGGAGGGGTTCATGCGGCTAGACCAATGCGGGTTATGCGGCCAGGATGTAAATATTCATGTGGCTCAGGAAGCACAGGTATATGTGGCTCGGAAGTCTCATGCGGCTCCGCCAGGGTAGGTCATGCGGCTCAGCCCCACGTAAGGCCATGCGGCCAGAAAGGGGCGGGTCTCCATGCGGCTCGGTTTATGCCGAACCCTATGCGGCTAGGTCAATACAAGAACTCATGCGGCCAGAAGAAATACAAGTTCATGCGGCCGGGGAAACGAGGGCGCATATGCGGCTAGGATCACATGCGGCTAAAGTAACACTTGCCGCATGAATTAGTCATGCGGTCAAGTCAAGTCCATGTGGCTAGATGGATCAAATCTTCATGCGGCTGGGAGTAAGTTCCTGCAGCATAGGCCATGCGGCCAAGTCATGCAGTAAGCTTATGCGGCTAGGAAGGATAACTGGCCGCATAAGAGCTATGCGGCTCAGTTCTTGCGGCTGTGAACTGTTCTTCTTCTCCATTCTTCCGAGAAGAAGAACCACTCAAGCCATGGCTCCCAAGCTCCATGAATCTTTCATCCAGAGTCCAAATCTGAACTTCTATAGGTCAAAATGGGGCAGAATGAAATGCTCTACAACATAGAACCATAAAAACTCGGAAATAACAAGATTAAATAGATCAAAACCCATGAAAACTAAAATTACTTCAAGGCTAGATCTACAACAATCCACCCGGTAAAATCGGAAACTCCAAGTTCTAAACATGCTTAGAATGTAACAAGGAAGAGAATGGAACAAACGAAATTAAGATCGTCCAACATTCGGCAAGATGTACTTGCCTCTCTCTAATGGCTAGGGTTTGGTGGAAAAGAAATGAATGAGGGTGGATGAGGAGGGAGAGAGAAAAAGTGGCTTATATAACAAGCTCAAGTGATCTCCACCATTCATTCCTCTCCACTAAATCTAAGCCATACACCTCACGCCATGAGAAACCAAACTAAACCAAACCAAGTCAAAGTGGAACCGAACCAAATAAAACCAAATCCAAGTTAAACCAAGTCATGAAAATCCAACACTTAGGAAAATTTTAAAATATCATACGAATCGAGAAATACGAAATACGGCTCAAATAAACACGTATCCGTATAAAATACCGATACAGTGAGACGGGTCTCACATCAGCGACGAAAATTTCCGTCGCTAAGTAGTCTCTAATGATTAGCGACTAACTACCGATGAATCTAGCGGCAATTATTTTCAGTATATTTTACATAAAAAAATCAGTCGCTAGTTAGTCGCTAATCCGTCAGTAAATAGTGATGTTTTATTTTCCGTCAATAAGTTTCGTCGGTAAAATACAGTATTCTTGTTGTGTTACATAAATAGATTTTCATTGATATTCATGATTACATAAAAATCTACTATGAGATTAGGCCTGTATTAATTAGGCTTGTATTAATTATTCAAGATATGCGCGGGCCTCTCCTCTGCCATATGGATTAGATGCTGGTAGAACAGAGTTTCGATTGACAATCAACCCAAATCCTATAATCAACATCTTATCTGCACCAATAGCAGTCAGCATCATCTTGGGGTAGAACGCAGCTAGTATGCTGTCACTGCCACTTTTCTAGCTTGAGGGTATTTTGGTCATTTTCAAAATTTTGTAATTATTTTGGGATTATTATTATTAATTATAATTAATGTGATTTTTAGATGATTTTTAGTGTAATTGATTTGTGCTAGTTTTAGATTTTGACTCATGTTGACTAGGAGACTGTCCTATTGGCTAACCTAGGTCAAGACATCCAGGTTAGGTTAAGAAACCCTAGTGTGACCTAAGTTAGTCATTTTAAGTTCAATAGGATTGGTTTGGGGCAAATCGGATTTAGTTTGGTCTAAGAATGGCTTGTGAAGTCACAAGTCATAATCATGACTTAAACCAATTAGGACTCACCCAACTAGGCAAAACCCTAGCCTAGGGCCCTATGGCCGGCCAAGACAGCCCCTCCCCCTCTATAAATACTCTCCTAGGAATTAGGGCTAGCCTCTCTCTTAGGGTTTATCAAGTTTTTAGAAAGGGGTAAGTTCCATCTTCATAAATTCATAATAAATTCATTTCAAGTCCTTTTTCCCTCAAACAAATTGCAATAGGCTCTAAATCTTGTGTTCTTGCTGTTGGTAATAAATTTTGACAGGGAGAAAACAATTTGAAGGACTTTGGGTGGTTTGAGGAATCATTCCTTTGAGGTTTTTTTGGGAGCTTGTGCACATTGAGGTATAATCCTATCCATAGCTCCTAAAATCTGGTAAAAATCATTTCTAGGTTGCCCTAGCCCTAGCCTAACTATAGGAATAGGGTTTCCCAAATTTTTGTGTCGTTTCATGTCCGTTCTGGACACGTATCAGTGCATATTGCTTAGTGTTTGATGAAATGCCCCAATGGGCATTTCGTGTGAGTTTTTGAAATCAATTTGAATAGGAAGTTAGTCCTAGGTGTCATCTAGGGTTTCCAAGTATCGTGTGCTATATTATGTGTCATGTCGAGTCGTGGGGACACGGGAATACGCGAGTCGGGGGCGTGCGCACGGCACTGTTGCTCCCCTGCTACTCGGGGGCTACTGCGCACTGGACACGCGACTTCGACACGTGATTTTTGGCATGGTGATAGGTTCAGCGACTGACACGAGGCTCGTAAAGTTTCACGAGTCCTCGTGTCGTGTCGGACACGTATTTTCATGTGCACCATGCGTGTACTGTGTGCGTGCGTGTACAGTGTGTGTTTTCTGTTGTTAAATCAATTTTGAATGATTTTAAGTTATGTTTAGATCCTAAATGTGATGTTTAAACACTGTTACACCAAATTGCATAATTGTTTAGGTTTTAGATTATGTTTTGGCTCGAATTATTGGAAGAATAATGCAAATTCTGATACACTGTCTGATACTCTGATTCCAGTTTTTCTAAACCATTAATCCCCTATTTTGTTATGTTTTTTTACTAATTAGGATCCCTACATGTTACAAATTATGTTAACTAAGTCTCTAAACTCCATTTTAGGCTTTTGGTTATGTATTGAGGTTTTTTTGAATATGGATTGAGTTCAATTTCGTATTTGTTGAAACCTGAGAATAGTTTGTAACTAAATTGTTTAAGTTGTGAATTGATTTCCTCACTGTTGTTTATTTCTCTTACAATGGGTTTTTAAGAAACCTGAAACTGATTTATGAGTTGTCCCCAGTTTTGAACATTAACTTAGATTGGTTTTGTTCCAGTTTCTTTTGAACTATGTTAATCAATCATTAACCTGGGAACATAATGCTAGGATTGATCTTTGAGAAATTGACATGGAATGTAAACTTGGGAATAGTTTAACTATATGGTTTGGTTGTAAACTGATTTTTCCCTTTGTCCTTGATTCTGAGTTTGAAGTATTCTTACCTGAAATTGAATATGAATCGAGTTTTCCTGTAGTTGATTTAAGTACTGTCATGTTTCCTTCACTAATTCTTGTTTTGCCATTCACTGTTTCCTTTTCATTGTTCAAATGTTGTTAGCTGATTTATTAAGTTTGGGGATTAGTTTTGTTCAGTCATTTAAACCTGAGTTCGTTTCTACTAATGTTTGTGTGGTTTCAAAACATGAGTAAAACTGAAACTTTGTGTTCTAGTTCTTACAAAACCAGAGATAGGATTAGTTTCCAGTTTTTTTTATGTAACTTGAGAACACTATTGCCTGAGATTGGGTTGGTTTGAACTATGGTGATAACTGAATTCATTTCCAGCTTTTCCCATTCCCCTGAAAAATGGCTTCAAACCTGAGAATGATTGGGATATTGTGTGATTCACTGAATGTATAACCTGAGGTAGGGTGTAGGGTATTGTTTGTATTGTAGAACTGAAATTCTTCCCTCACTGATTCTCAATTTCTGAACACACAGTTACCCTCACTGTTTTCCTGTTTATTCTAGTACTTGTACACTGTCATGTACACAAATGGCTCACCCACACACACCCTCCTGCCTACACTGTCACATACACATGATTACATGAGTTTTTCCCTCACTCCCTTGTGTATATATATAAGCTTTGTTATATATATATACAAGCTTTCCTATATATATGTGTTTTGTATTTTAATATATATATGATATATATGGTGTCATGATATTGGGATATTATGTGTTATGTTATAGTGTGAACATAGGGTATGGGTAATAGGGTATAGAGGCTATAGGCTATATATTCTATAATAGATTTTTATCAATATACCAATGTGTGTATTGGTAGGCTTGACATGGTATTGCCTAGATTAGCCTAGAAAACCTAGAATAGTCTTGCTAGACCTAGATTAGACTAGTTTGACCTAGATTAGACTTGGTTGACCTAGTTTGACTTCTTGGGTTGACCAGAGTTGACCAAGAGTTGACTTTGGTATAAATTGACCTAGTTTCATGTAGAATGCATTAATTTGCATCGTATTATCATTGTAGACTCATAGTGACTTGTACTATTCTAAAGAAGACAGACACCACTCCTCGGACAGTCTATATTCTCTCAGATTCACTGGTTACAGGCGAGTACATTCTCTGATCATTTCATATCCTGCATTAGGAGTATATTTCCTGCTTTAGATTACTATACATGATGCTGACACGTCGGAAACACAGATTAGTACTATATGGATCTTGTTGGGCGATGTTATCCCTTTAGCGGATACATTGGGTATTTCGTGTTCGTGTACTTTATCGTGAACATCGTGTACTCCTTGTATTTGTGACTTTCATGTACGAAACGTATGAAATCGTGTATAATTATGTTTTCACATGACCTTCGTGTACAATAACATAACTTAGCCAGATCCTTGTGTATTGATTGGGGCGGGGGAGTAGAAGTGGTTATGTATTCAATCTAGTAGATTACTCGTGTACAACCTCTGTAGATTACTCGTGTATAATATCGTACCGTTTACATAACCATCTTGTGCTCTGAATCACTAGACACTATCAGTTCTCTATATACTGTAGCTATTTATTTACAGTCTTTCCTGTTTATCATATTTTTTCAGTTTCTTGTATCTTACTCTCTAGCATGATTATATATCCTGACCTGCTATGATTTGTTGAGATGTACTGTGCTCGCTCCTGTCCTGTCTGGACCTGTTGAAATATTACAGAGGACGAGGCTGAGATGTTCTGCCCTACCTACTACGGTGCTACACTATACGAGTGCCTGGACTTGGACCAGCTGCAGGAGCCACTAGCTGTAGATGACACTCCTTTAGATTAGGACCGTCTTTTCTATTCTGGATTACTGTATTTAGACTTGAGATATTCTGAGATGTATTATTTTAGACACTTAGAACTCTGGATTGTATCTCTGTGATTCTCTGTTCTGGATATTGTTATCTTTCATTATCAATCTATCTTACCTGTTCTACCTTAGCTGTGGTTGAGTTTATATTGTGTTATATCACCCCCATTCGGGGAGTATAACTGTATTACCTTCAATTGTTAGTTGTTGTGACCTAGGACAGCGTTCTACCGCCGACACTGCAGCGTAGGCTGGACGTACCCACGTCTCGTGCCCTTACTCTAGGGTACGGGTCGTGACATATGCCGCACGAACAGGGGTGGCTCCAACCATTTCCAGCCAATTCCATCTTGTTCTTCTGAAAAGTTCTCGCATAAAGGTAGCTGAACGAAGAGATCTACGATCCTAGTCCATGGCTGATACAACTCTCACTAGACTGGCCAAGGAGGAGGCTCACTACCATCAGAAGTCAAATGTCTCAAACATGAAGTAGGGGAGAAAATAGAATGTACAAGTCCTTCTCCCAAAATACCCCTATTTATAGGTCATGCATAATCAAACTCATGTTCCAAGTGGCCAACGGTCAAAGCTCTAAAATTAATGGGATAAACCTCACATTAATGACATTAAATATGCCACCTCAGTTTTTGACCAAGTCCATGGTCAAAGCTATTATTTCGAGCACCACACTACAAGAAAAATGGCTTTTCTTGACGGTTTTTTCCCCGTCAAGAAAGACTTTTCTTGACGGTTTTGGATCCGTCATCTAGGCCCCCGTCAAGAAAAGTCGACGCTTTTCTTGACGGTTTTTTATTTGTTTTCTTGACGGTTTTAAACCGTCAAGAAACAAGCTTGTCTTGACGGTTTTAAACCGTCAAGAAAACAAACAAAAAACCGTCAAGAAAAGTGTCGACTTTTCTTGACGGGGGCCTAGATGACGGGTAATGACCGTCAAGAAAAGTCTTTCTTGACGGGAAAAAACCGTCAAGGAAAATATTTTTTGATGTTTAAAAACCGTCAAGAAATGAATTTTTTTTGACGTTTTGCAATCGTCAAGATAAACATGTTTACAATAATATCAATATATTCCAGAATCCAATTACCAAACACACATAATATCAATATATGCCAGTTACAACACACACATAATATTATAATACACAATCTTTTTATTGATCACAAATACAAAGTTTGTACATCACAAACATCCAAGAATGATATATTCAAAGTATACAAAAATTCTTCTCAAGATTGGAGGAAGAAGAGTACAAAGAATCACAAGCATGACCATAATTATGATGATGATCCTCAAGGTGATAATATGAGCTTGATTTCCTTCAAGAGTCTTCTCAGGATTGTGGACGAAGGAGAACAACCTGGTTATTGTCAAGAACAAACAAAGAATCACATACTAAGGGCTTAAAGAAAATTTATGTATGACTCAACATATACAATACATAATGCAAACTAACATGCATGGATGCATACATGACATAACTAAGATTAGAGTGCTCAATATTTCTCTTGTGCTCTAAGCTTTCCAATTTGGCAAAAAGGGATATTTGAGAATGAAATCAGCATGTAAGGATGAGTTGAAACTTTAATCTTCAGTTGTCCATGACATAGATACCGGTATATTATTTTATTAAGCATGAAAGGTAGCATGCATGACCAAGAAGAATGGGTCAAGTTTTATAAGTCCAGGAGTGCCTTCAATAGGTCATGATGTAATTCCATTGACCCTAATATCATAATTAGTTCCCCAAAAATGACTGGCTTCACAAATGGACTCAGTTTTATGAGTCACTTCCCATTTTACATTATTTTAATTTTTATGGGAAATTTCTAAAAACTATTGCAGCCTTGAACCTTGACATCTCCCTAACACGCCAAAGGCCTTAGCCAGTAGGCTTCCCCATCTTAGTCACCAGCTTGCAATTTGAAAAAAGCCACATATTATTTTCTAGAGGATAAGCCACCAACTAATGTTGCACAAAAAGACAACTCAACAAGTGCTTCGTGACTGAAGTATAGTGGAGAGAATTATACTGATGTACTTCAAAAGTAAATTGAGCCAGAAAGTATAATAGATGTTATACCATATCAACATGCAACAAAGTATACTCACATGTTCGAAAGCCAAGGTGACAAATCCTCCATTGCCTGATGCTCCGTTAACATGAATATCTAGCTTACGAAAATGTTTGATGGTTGTTTCTACACTTCTTGCCACATCCTCCTGCTTGCACAGATCGCCTTCAAGCCCAACAGCCTGTGTGACATAATTGATAAAGATTTATGTATTATCGAAGCATTAGGCTAACCAGATACATATTAGAGGATTCTCTAATATTGGTAAAGATTAATGAAGATCCACCTATGAATTCTTCCATTTTAGATAGCTTCATTGCCACATCCACCTGTAACATTATAAAACTATGTAGTTCTAGTTCAATATTTTCATAAATGAAATATTGCATCTAGTCTTATGGACATATCAAGAAAACTAGCAAGTTCGTGGGGAAGTATATTTATCACATCATTAGAAGAAAGCAAAAGGTAAGGTGATGGTCTGATGGCCCAATGCACCCTGCACATAAATCTTGCAACAAATTTCAAGTACCAATCATATAACTCTAGTTGGCATATGTAAGAAGAAAGGGAAAATGAATAGATTCCAATTAAGATGCAAATGGAGCCCTTAAAATTGCTACGTGAAAGACAATAAACAACTTCCTAGTTTAGAAATGTGTCTGAATAAAATATTAACTAATAGAAAGAACAATACAAATTGGGTGGTATTGGTAGTATCCTCCTACAGGACATTAATTATGTGGGAAAACACATAATAAAGCACTATGTAAGTTTAAAAATACATCAAACAATCTCATGATGTGTGTAGTATGAGTACTATATGTGGATTATGAAACTATAACTATAAAGTTGTTTGAAATCTAAAATTATGATGAACAGAAAATAGTTTATCGAGCCAAATAGAGAATCCTTTATATGGGATAGCTGATGTATAGTTGTTTCAAGTTTATGGAGTTGTCTTTGCTAAAGGCATCAATGATGTTATCCTCGCCAAGTCCTTCAAGACTGATGTCTCGACCATTTAGAATGTCAAGGCTGACCTTGCACCTAAGGCCTAACCTTGCATCTCTATTATGTCCTACTTCATATGCATAACGAGTACTTGGAGCCAATTGTTTCTTAATTTTATCGAGGAATGCCTATATACAATATTTATGTCCTACCCAAGGGCTTTTTTTTAAGAATTTTTTGTTGTTACCTTCACTCATGAAACAAACCAAACAGTTCTAGAATATGCACATAATATTTCAAGGGTATGTTGTTGCTGTTGGTCTTGCTCCCTTTCCTGCTACTTTTTTTCCTTCTGAGTTAGGACTAAATTGTTGTAGAAGACGTACCACCTCATGATGCTAGGACTAAACATATGTTACCACAATTAATATACTTTTTAAGAAGAACATCACTAGTATTTAACTTGTTTTGATGAAGAAGCCATATCAATTTAATTACCAGTCCCGCATAATATCCTCAACCTTATTTTAAACATGGATATCACCTTCCAAATATCCTTCTAAATACTGGGCCTTCTTAGGAAAATTTCTTAGATAAATGATATAACTTGCTTCTATTGACATAGATAATAGTTAGTTGTTTAACTAAAACAAGATCAATATGAATTAAAGCTCATCTAAATACTTGGTACAGTTTCCAATGTTGTCAAGTATGTTTCCTGTTAAGATATTGTTTCTCATATAACTGAAGAAACAAAGTTGGTAAGGAACAAGCAATGAAGGTAAATACACATGTAAGTCACCACATTGAAAGGAATCATGGAACTCACAAAAACCATAGCCTTGTCAGTTGGCACATATCAGTAAAGTGGGTTCCTTCTAAATTGTTCTCTTGCAGTTCCTTGTAAATACTAGAGGGGCTTGCCATAAAACTAGAAAGTCAAATGGTGGTTATCTATCTTATTTGTAATGACACTGAACCAAGAAGCAGACATGCTGAAATTCTACTATACTGTGAAAGTGTCTAGTTGTAGGTACAAGACTTCTATTGGGGACCAACAGAGTGAATTGTAATGCCCCTCGAGCTCAATAGAAGAATCAACTGAACGGGTATGTAAAAATGGCCCTTGTTATACAAATCATGATATCAAAGCAACACTAAATATAAACCTAGCATTCTAAAGGCATGCTTCTTTAGAAGATCAAAATCAAAACAACATTAGAACTTACAACCTATATGAGAGAAGTATTACAGAGCCAACAGTTCAAAAGTCCTTATATACCACAGAGAAAGGCAGCGCTCCTCAAGCTCATTAGAAGAATCAAAATAAAGGGATATGCAAAACTGGCCCTAGTCATACAAATCATGATATGAAAGCACAAATTATAAACCTAGCAATCCAAAATGCATTCTTCTTTAGGAAATGGCACAGACTAAAGATTGATATAATATTAAGATGAAAACAAACTCCTAAGAGGATAAGATCATTACATTCAAGGATTAACTTGAACAAACAAAAAGGTTCATCAACAAATGAAACAAATCAAAAGAGAAGTATTCCATAAAGAACCAAAAGAGCAAACCAAAAGAGTTTTTCAACCTATGAAGCAAACCAAAATAGCATTAGAACTTAAAAGCCATATTAGAGAAGTATTACAGAGCCAACTGCTCAGAAGCCCTTGGTAACGAAATCAATTTTCATTGAAAACATATTCCATTGTAGTTATTCAGAGTACTACTTATATATGTTCTACATGAATGAAGCATTTTTAAGAATTCCATAAACTATTGCAGGTTCAGAAAAAGGATGTGTTGCTACAAATCAAACACCGATTCACCACCGATGTAGGACTGACAATTCAACAATGTATTAGGACTTAATCCAACAAATCAACTATCATGTTTAACAAAATTGCAAAAGAAGGGAATAGGCCTTCTACAAAGTTGAAATTTGTGATTATAGCACCCTAACTGAGTTATGTAACAGCTTATAGTGTAAGGAAAATAATGACCTGAGCAAATGATACTAGGACTAAACATATGTTCCTTCTAAATTGTTCTCTTGTAGGAGACACAGACCAATCATCATCGACACGCATATATGAAATAGCAAAACCAACCCAAGAGTTTCAGAAATATACCGAAGGGCAAGTCGGAATCCGAAGGGACGCCTCGGACTCGTGCTACGTGTGCGGACACGGACGTCGCCTCGCCGTGTCGCGGCTGCGATCATCGGGTCGGCTACGGGAAGCACGCACGGAACGGGAAGCGTCCACGGGAAGCACGGGCAGCAAGGTCGGCTCTGCGGGGAAGCACGGGAAAAGCCGACGGGTCGGGACTGAGCCGAAGAGCTCGCCGGAGCTAGGGTTTCCGGGGGGGTCGAGATGAAGAACATGGGAGAGGGGTTTAGGGCTGTGGAGAAAATCGGGGTCGAAAAGGAAGGGGGAAGAGGGAACGCTTGAAGTCGGCTGCGGGGATGAGAGGGGAGACGGCGGATTGCCGGAGAACAGGGTTAGGACACGGTCGGGAGGGCTGTGGAAGTCGGGGTGGCTGACGAGATGGTCGGAAAAGAAGCTAGGGAAGAGGGCGGAGGAGAGGGGGAGACTTACAGGCTCGGTCGCCGGTCGGGGTTCGCCGGCCGGGGGAAGACTTCCACCGGAGGGGGAGCTCGAGAGGGAGAGGGATGGGGGAAGGAGGAAAAGAAGTATGTGGATGTGAAATATATAAGAAACCCTCGATTCCCAAATTTTGTTAAAACCGTCAAGAAAATTTTTTTTTTGAAAAAATTACGAAAATGGCATCTGAAATGTGCGCGCCTTTTTTTTTTGCACATGCATTACTTGACGGTTATCAGCAAACCGTCAAGTAATGCAATGGGTTTTCTTGACGCTTTGTATAAAACCGTCAAGTAATATGGTCAAATTTTAATATATAACAGAAAAATGGGTGTTTTGTTGACGTATGTCTAAAACCGTCAAGATAACTGCTTTCCTTGACGGTTTTGACCATACGTCAATAAATTGACCGTCAAGAAAGGTCATTTTTCTTGTAGTGCCACGCGACGACACTTTGGGAATTTGACCCAAGCCATGTGCCTTAATGGCCATGCGCGTGACCAAACCATGTGCATCAAGAACCATGCGCTTAGAGGACTACAAAACTTATGGCATGCCAAGTTTCCATGCGCTTAGACCGCTCCCCAACATTTAATGCAACACTGACAAATATGTCAGATATCAATTGTTACTTAGACGTGATGCAATATGTGTCTCGAAGCATGCACAACTGACGGCTACACAAAAACTAAGGAATCAGGAATCCATATGCGAATTGTTTATGTGCGCATCAAAGACACGTTGGATGAAACGCTTCGAAGTTCGAGCTGACAGTCAATGTCAGCACGTACGTATGTGTAATTATTGCTAATTTGTCGTTTACAGATGTGCCATGTCACGTGGCTTGACCCTACTAATCCTTGGATGCACCCCTAACGACATGTGCACAAAGTTGCTATGTGCCCAGAGGCTATACACCAAGTTTTCTCATGTGCTGAATCCTGCCAACTTATCGAATCTTTCCTATTATAATAGATCGAGATCTTAGAGCCATCGACATGTGCCACATAGCAAACAACTCAGTCATGCCTATGACGGGTGTCAACCGCCTAGGATCTCAGCAACTACATCTCAACTATGGGCACGTGGCAGTCAGTTGTGCCATATGCTCATAGTTGCAATTGCATTCTTTTCAGAAATGTTGTGTGGCAGCAAATTACTATGTGCCAAAATCTATGTGTGCATTGTATATACGTGCTTGGATGAATTTTTTCAAACTTAATATAAATAGGAGGAGTCTTCCTTTATTTCAGCACCAGAGATTCAGAGAGTTTAAGTAAACTTCAATGAGCCGAATTATCGTCCACTTTGTCGTTGAGAAGAAAACTTGTAATTTTCTCTCGTCTCATCGTCAGATCATCAACGGAGTAAAGGAACTACTGTAACGTTCGATCTCTATCGTCACACTTTCCCAAAATCAATTTGTACTTAGATGTCTTATTTAGGAGTTATTTTCTACTCTTCTCGTTCGATTAATATAAAACATCCTTATAACTTTTGTCCATGGCGAACAATAATACTCATGGCTCTTTGGTATATTGCTCATGCATTCTTCAGGCTAAATGGCGTCACTATGTAGCAGAAGATAACCCGTGGGGTGAGAAAGGACGTGTGCTTCTCATTATTGAGGAATATTTAAATTTGATTGTAACCCGAGAATCCATCTATAAAGGTTATTTGTTCAAAATTGTAGGTGTTGTCGTCATCACGTTTATGATAGGAAAAGGAAACACATCCTTTGTACATGCGTTATTTAGATCATGGTAGTCTATACAGATCCGATCTTACTATTCTTCTTTACGATAGGAATATTTGCTACCCAATTCGGGTGTTGCACCTCGCTCATAAAACCACTTGATATCAGCTTATCAACTTATGTCTTAATTGCATCCATCACATCTGGACGGAATCGTTGATGTTGATGTTTTACTTGTTTAGCATCATACAAGATGGCCAGCTTGTGGACAACGATTTGGGATCTAACCTCGGCACGTCTTCATTGTTTCATGCAAAAACATTGATGTAGTCTTTTATCAGCTTGACAAGGGATTCTCGATCGTATCTTGACAAATGTTTGCTAATGAAGATGTGCTTGGGAGATGACTAGTCACTCATATTAACCTACTTTGTCTTTGGTAGGTAACTATTTTTGCTCAAAGGGCTGCTCCTACTGCGATTCCAGTTGATGGTCCCAAGGTTCAACCTTGAGAAGTTCAGGGGGTTGGTCATCATCTTGATCTTGATCAGCCAACACCAAGTTGATCGTGAATACTTATTGGGAATACATCACCGATGTTTCTGTCGGAGTCCCATAGGGAAGACTCCGATTAATGAGAATATGTCTCGACTTCTACTTCTAAGCATTCATATGTTATTGTGGATGCCCCATAGCCTGACCCACAGCGAATGCGATGATAATAATCTTCTGATCTACCTTTTGGAATGATGATACATATTGGCAGGCATCGACCCTTATCATAATTTAGGCCCATATCACTTTTCAAATTGTAGTCCATCTTCTATATAATGTTTTGGCTTAAGAGGTGTAGTGATGGAGTTGCATTCTTCCGCTATCTGTCTCCTTCTCAGTCAAGAGATAATCTCGATGGCCTTCAACCATTCTGAAGATGATAGGTTTCTTTTTCTTCTTTGTTACTGGAACTATGATACAAGATCCTTCCTGCCCAGAGCGTTGGTGTGCCATGTGTATTAATGTCACTGGTACGTAAAGCTTTTGACCTAGGTCATGTGTTATGGAGTTCATTATTTCTATATTTTGTACATGCTGATAATTTAAAGACATTCCTTTTTTCAAATAGTACGATATGTCCTTTTTTAGGATTATATCATTAAAAGAGGGTACATTAATTTGAGCTGCAATGCTTTATTTAAGGTCATCACTGATGGGGGCCTTCTTGCTAGGTTGCCAGAACTTTATCACCAAAGGCCCGGAAGCCTCCTTAAGGGGATACCAATGTCTATGCGGGGTATTGAAAAGAATGACCACATAGGGCTGGGTGGACTTCTTGCAGAATTTGACGACCAAAGGAGAGGGAGTGTCTGGGCTCGTCCCATGACACAGATCCTCAAAGGTTCCCTAGCAACAAGGTCCTCTCCAGCTTCATCGTTTGGATCAACGTTTGGAGCATGTTCTTTGACGTAAATTCTTAGAGGCTTGCTAGCAGCATGTTTTTCTTCAACTTTATTGTTAGCTTCAATGTTTTGAGACTCCGTTTGATCTAGCGGTTCATATAGAAGCGAGTCGGAATAGTATGCCTGTAGGCCCCTAAACCAAAACTTTACTATTATTAAATTCTTTTTACTTCTTCTTTTCTTTACTAATTTAAAAACCATAATTATACCATACCTAATTAGGCATGAACAGTGTTTCCAATTAAAACCATAAAGAATTGGGCTAAACCTCACCTTAAATTTTACTCAACCTTGGGAACTCATGTAAATTCTTTTCTTATGAGGGTTTATTTGAAAGAGTGCACTTTCAAAAAATAGAACCAGTGGCCGGTTCTGCTTTGCAACTAATCTATATTTGAACTTCAGAATAAAGTAATAGATGTACTCAACCCTTGCGAGATAAATCTCACCTGGATTTAAAAACCAGATCACCCCTATCAAACTCCCTGTCTAATCCCTTCATAAGTAGGTCATCTAATCGAGTAAGGACTACCAAACCCTTCCTGACCAAACCACTTTCTAAGCCAAATTCAAATTCCCAATTGACCTTTATTCAGAACCCTTCATTTGAATAAGGGATATACTCAAATCTTCATAGAAGCCACTTCAAATCCTGTTTAAAATTCGATTGCCTATCTCCATATGCATTCATCGTTGTATATATATATACTTGTAGCCTCAGCCGCCCCTTTCCATCTGCAACCCTAGGAGTTCCTGATTGGCTTTCATTGCGGGAGTGAATCGATCACGACAAGCATCCCAAAAAGATACAAAGCCTACCTTATAAACCTACTGTCCTTATTTAATATATTGATAATCGATGTTATGACCTAAGTATAGTCAATGGAAGGATTTTATACTTAAAGACCCATCTAGAAACAACCATTGCTGGTGGAAGTGTCCAACACATATGTCAGAGGATACCAAAAACATTGTATCAAGTTCTTTACATTATTATAAGTATGAGTTTAGGGGATGCCCAACTAAGGTGTTTAAAGAAACATCAGTCTTTTTGAATCCTACATCAAGGATGAAGCGAGTATTCAATGGTTCTTGAGTCGACCACTCAATAATGGACCACACGTAAAGTATCAAAGTTGAACCATGTAGCAGAGGTATCATATGGTCCTATCTCACAAATAGGTAATCCTCTATATATTGTCGATCACCTTGCATCAGACCCTCATGGCTGCAACCTACCCTTGGTATCGGGTCTGAGATACCCTCTTAAGGCCAGAACCTTAATCCGGCACCTTGGAGGTAACTCAGCAACCTATCTATTGCTGCCATTTATTACTGCTGTTACCCTTTCTATTTACATTTTGACTGAAATACAGATGTGAAGGTGAAAAATATACCAACCTGAGATGTGGGTTCTTCCCAAAGTACTAATAACGTTTATTTCGGGTTGATCTCTTCCTCTGGCAGTAACATAAGGCTAGTCTTGTTTCGAGTACATATTCAATATCAAGATACTTGTGATAGTATAAGTGGAAACATCCAACCAATGCAACTAATATGAGAAAGCCCCAACTCGATTTCCCAACCGAAAGTTTCCTTCTGTTAACCCTCTGATACCAGGTTATAAGCAAGTATCTATTCTTCACTATTTGTCGTATGCTAAAATCCCCATTTCTATGGGTCATGATTCTCTATTGACTTCTTACCTGGTTCTTATTTGGTACTAATCTAAGTTCATTCCTGATACCCATGGTTGGTCCTTGCTACTACAGATGGCCTGTTTCCCTTAGTGTTTGGTCTGATCCCCTGTATCAATATTGATACCAAGTCGGAAGTGATACTAATATAAGTCTGATACATGGTTTCGACCTCAATACTCATGAACAATAAGTTAGAATAGGGTATCAGTTGGCATGTGTTGGTAGCAGGTTTAGGTAGGTATCGATGATGACTAATTGGAGGACAAAAAGGTAACCATGGATGCATATGCATTCGGGTTAGAAGAGGTATTAATAGACGGGGTACCACTTGAGATAGAGTTCCAATATAAGAGTATCAGGTACTACAGGCAAAAGGGGGTCAATGAGCACTCTTGACAAACATTGGGACTAACCATAGGTATGAGTCCAGTATGAGAGAGCAAACGAAATCTCTTATTAATTAGATATCAAGCTATGAAAGTTTACTTTATGTGTTCTGATATCCAAATTAGTCTTGTATGACTCCTATGCTTTATCCGATTAATTACCTGAACAAATTAGTTGACTTATTGTCCTAATACCAAACTGATACTGAGAGACAGCCCTTCCATTTAGATATTACCAACAGCCAATAGGTCCAATTATTTCAGTTTTAGACCCTTAAAGTTAGGAGATGGGGTTCGAGCCCCTGAACGTGCCTAACAAGGCTAGGGTAGTCTACTGAAGGATGTAAAAATATATGTTAGGCATGGGGCAGTGGGGTGGTAACACAATGTAAGAAGGTGATGTTAAGAAAGTCTATGAAAATGCAAGAGAAAGAGGATTTATATATGTATCAGTCCCTTTAAATCTTTGAATCCACTCATCCATTTATTCAGTCCCAATATCTTCATGTTTCAGTCTTAGTATAGCTTGTTCTGTCCCTTACAGTAAGGTTTAGTCCATTACCTACCAATATAGCAGTCCTCTTTTCCTCATGATCAGCCCTCAAATTTCACATGTAAAGTCTCTTACTCTTTCAGTATTCAGTTGCCACCATGTTGTTCAGTCCACTGTCATGATGTATCAGTCCCTAGATTAACCAATACCAGTTGCAATTTTGAGGTCATGTGTTCTGTCCATTCATCATTAGATGTTCAGTCCATCTCCTTAGATTCACTAATTTGAACTATAGAATAAGTCCACATACTATATCTTAGCTCTAAGAGACCATAAACCAAGATAACCCTGTTATGACAAGTTGGGTGTTAGGTGTATTAGAAATCTATCATATAATAACATATAGGAATAAGGAGAGTACGGTTAAGAGAAAGCTAACAGTATTGTGTAGGATCCATATCCATATTAGATAAAGTTAGAAGGAAGTGATAATAGTAGATAGGTTGCCAAAGGAGAGCCCAAGCCCATCTAACCTTGAAGCTGAATATGTGGAAATGACCTAGTAACCTAATAGATAGGCTTATTTATACTCCTAAAATTTGTGTTATGATTATATTAATTTACAAATAAGTTCCTTGGACTTCGACTTGGCATCTGACTCGTACCCCCAGCTCAGGACCACAGGCAAGTGCACTCTCTGATTGCTTTCAATTTTGATAGTTTTGTTCAGTACATACTATATATGTGCTCTTTTGCTTGGTGACACGACGGACACACGAGTTAGTATCATGGACCCCTATTTATTATATTCTTGTCTTACCTCACCTTCGTGTTTCGTGACTTGTTTGGGTTCATGTATACTAGTTGGGAGGAAAAATATCTTAGTAGACGTGTGAACTACCCTTTCTATCCTCCGTATCTTTCGTAGAGAATAGCAGTCGCACATTTCACGTGCGGGGTGCCTAATTTATCCCCTAGCCGTTTACACGTCGAAATAGATATTTCAACACACATAGATAGTTGTCTTTTATCATTTCTTTACTTTTCACCATTTGCCATGTCATTATGTTTTCACATTCTTTCTAGTTGACATATCATGTTCTGCGATTACTACTTTTATTCTAGATATACCATATCATCAGCTTACCTTCTAGTTTTTCCTCATATGCTCTTTTCATGCATTGTCAAATTTATTATGTTGCGAATAATTTTTCGGTTTGTGTGCTTGTTCCATTCCTGATTAGAAAACCAATATTTTTTGGTAATGAGTTAGAAGATTTTTGTACCACATATTATGAGCATACTGCAGATCTCGATTTTGGCACACAAGACGAGCTGGAGGCAACTTTTGCGGAGTTACCCGCTACAGATGGCTTTTAGTAGACATTATTTAGTATTCTCACATATTTGTTTAGTTTGAGACTTTCAGTTGTTATTTCTATTTTGAGGTTCATGAGTTGATTTGTGGATGTTCGCTTAGTACATTTTATTTTATTTGGAGACTATATCACTTTAGTACATTTTGATCTATCTTGGAGATTTATCAGATCATTTATTATCCTCCCCTCCAAACTGCGGTTATTAAATAAAATTCATCTTGTCTTGATCTTTGTAGGAGCATAAAAAGTACTTCATAGACTGAGTCAAAGAAGTTGAGAACTTTACGCAAGTCAACCAGAGTCAGACTCAGATTTTATACAGAGAGCAAACAAAGTCAAACTCTACGCGAGCTACTTTACGCGAGAGCTATCCTCAAAGCCTTTACGCGAGGGACAGGCTGTCAGATCATGCATTTAATGCACGTGATATTGTTCTGACATAATCATTTTCTGACAACGGATAGCACAGAAGTCGAGAAGATTTGATTTACACCAAACCCAACACTTGTCGTTTAGTGTGTAGATGGCTACTTTACGCTCAAGAGATTGCTTCTTTTACGCGCGAAAGCTATTCGAGCTTTTTACGCTCAAGGCTATTGTTCGCGTAAAGTTTATTTGAGCTAATTTTACGCAAGGCTGTTTTTCAGCCACTTTACGCAGGAAGTCTATTTTGGGCTATTTTATACCCTGTCTGCCACTTTACGCAGGAAGTCTATTTTGGGTCATTTTTACGCCCGATCTTTTCTGGCTATAGGAGAACGTGGTCTACTTACATGGCTTTCATGCCACACTTATCGTGGAACGTGTATACGTGCTCTCCATTTTGTTGAAGTAATGGGACACGTATCATCACGCGTAAAGGTTAATTCTCATCGTGGGTGGCAGTTGCCAAACTTGGTTGCTTTTTACGTACAGAGGGTCTAGTCTATAAATAAACTTACTTTTAAATACAAGACATCAAAAGAAGAGAGACAGGAGAGGAGATTCTGAGAAAACTCATACTTTCAGAGTGATATTCCCAGAAGTATTTCTTCAACTTTTTCTCAAGAACAGGGTGAAGCAAAGCAGGAAAGCGTTCGACTGTGCCATCAGTGCCGTTGCTCGATACCTTTCTGGTGACTTAGTTCTTTCGATTGTTTGTCTTCTTGAAGCAGTTTTCCTCATCATCATCGTATAGTCCAAGAAATAAAGTGATTATTCTCAGATCAGACTTCCATAGCAATACTTCCCAGAACAATTTGTACTTTGGTACTTTTTCTAGTTTTCTTTTAAAAGCCAATTTTTAGGTATTTTGTTAAGTAAAACAAAATGGCGACTCTGCTGGGGACGACCTTCTCTCTGAGGAGAAGGTAATTGCTCAATTTGATGATGTGTCAGTCGGATCGACAAAGAAGACTCTGGTTGTTCACTTCGACCAGACTGCTTACGAAGAAATGCTCCGAACTGGGGGTAGTACTCGTTGCTCCAATGTTGAAAAATTGCGAAAGGCACGAAAATTTTGGATTCCTAAGTCCAAAGCATCCTCGGATCTCCCTGTTGCCTCTGAAGGAAAAGGAATCCTTCCCACTCCTGTTGTGGAGGCTCCCGTCTGTGACGAGGCAGTCTCTACTTCAGTGATGCGCCCTGGGCGTAAAAATTAGTCTCCCGTCGATGACGTGGTAGACTCCCAAGTATTACGTTTTGTGCGTAAAAATTAATTTTTACGCTCTGTGCATAAAAATCACTCTCCCGTCTGTGACGTGGTAGACTCCCAAGCTTTATGCTCTGCGCATAAAAATCAGTCTCCCGTCTGTGACATGGTAGACACTCAACCTTTATGCTCTACGCGTAATACAAAATCTCCCGTCTGTGACATGGCAGATACTCATGTTTTGTGCTCTACGCGTAAAGGTAAATCTCCTGTCGATGACAGCGTAGATAAAGTTCACAATGATGTCCTTGCATCTAAAGTGAATTTGCCTGCACGCATGCAGCGTAAAAACATGAATTCTATTATTGGTAAAACTTCAGTTTTTCACTAACAACCTTCTTACACTGCTTTACGTAAGGTACCAAACCTTCAGATAATGCGTAATGCTGATGGAGTCCTTTGTGCACAAAAATTGCAAGATTTACGCACGCAACTCCAGGCGCGTAAAAATGTACAATTTGGTTCTGCTAATGCAGCCAGTAATCTTCTTTATACACAAGGGACTAAACGTTTCTCTGTCCTAAATATAATAAAGAAGACTACTCCCTCTACTCCTTCTGATTTACATGAGTTACTCGTACAAAAGTGTAAAAACAAAAAATCTCCTGTGACACTCCCTAAAGAAGATCACCATTGTGAGTGTCACCAGATTGTAATCAAATGTTCCTGTTCGGCTTCTAAATGGTCAGTTTTTTATCGATTAAGCTATAATGTGCCTCAGCAGCAAGTTGATGACCAAGAACATGAGTTGTCATATGCGTCAGTCAACATGGCTTCTCATACCAACAGAGGACGACGTCCAAGACGTAATTCGTCCCGGACTCTAAGCCAATAACAATTCAACCGACTCCTTGATACTTTTAAAGGGATATATCAGAATACTTGATCAAGAGTTCAAAGATCGGTACAATCTTCAGATTCAGAAGCTGGGGGTACCCAGTCGTTGGAGTCAGAAACTGATAGTGTTGATTCATACCTCTATACTAATCCCTCTGTATGTTCAAGGGAGGTCGAGTCTTATGCTATCGGAGATGAACCGGAGACGTCAACTGTTAACACAGAATAACGTCTCTCCGCAGTTGAACAACCACTGAAGGACATGCTTGCCATGATACAGAGTATGCATCAAATAATAATGACTCAGCAAACTGTTCAATCGACAGTAGTAACACCGGTACAGGTAGCAGCACAGACTCAAGATAGTCAAGTGGTTGATATACCTTTGAATAATCTTATTCAAGAACCTGCTGTCAATTAAAATTCTGTATATCCAGATCCTCTCATTCCAGAAGATGTACCACCTCCAGTGGGGGTTACGGTACATCCAGCAACTATTCAATCGAATGTGCTTCCTTAAACTAGTGAAGCTATTCAAGCAGTATATGAACTAAAAGCACAGTTTGAAGTTTTGAAGCACAAGGATCAACTCTAGAGGTTAGGGATTAAGCAACCTTATCCTCCTCATTGGAATGATGTACCCTTTTCTCCAAAATTCAAGCCACAGTCGATGGTATTATTTGATAGAAAGGCCTCTCCTAGTCAATATATCAATTATTTTGATATTATGACTGTGCATCTGCAGAAGAATGATGCTCTTCTCATCCGAGTTTTTATCGGGTGTTTGACGGATTCAGCTTATGATTGGTATTGCAGTCTGCCCGATAATTGTATATCGTCTTTTGACGAGTTTAAAGCAATATTTCTCTCACGCTTTTATGAAGGAGGCATGGACATGAATATGTCCTCCTTGATAGAAATCAAACAAAAAAAGAAGGAAGATACTCGGACGTTTATCGAACATTTTCGACATGCAACTTTGAAAATGCCTCATGGTATGCCAGATTCAGCATTGATTGATACATGCAAGATTAATCTGAGACCAACTATTGCTGTCTTCACTGGCTCTCAATTTACAGATTAGGCCTCGTTCATTATAGCAGTAGTTTCAGCCGAGACCAACGGTAGATTGGCTCATGAATACGGGATGACCTTTGCCTCAGAGGACAAAGGAAAGAAAGGCTCTTCTGGTAATAATTTCGGTAATCGCAATGGAAAAGGGAAGGAAACCTTAGTGGTTAATCTTTCAAAACCAAAAATGACGCCAAATAATACGGAGTCTTCCAAACCAAAGAAAGAATACTCTTTTGATGATAGTGATATCCCAGGAATATTCTAATATCTTGTAAAGAGTAGCAAACTCCAGATTCCAGAGCCAAAAAGGCCTAATGAGGTGAATCTGACTGACAATCCCAAATATTTTATCTATCATAGATACATAAATCATCCTACCAAGGTTTGCTACGTCTTAAAGTAAAAAATCCAAGAGTTGATAAATGCTAATGCATCGCTTTAACCAATGATGAGGATACTGTTACAACTAATATAATTTCTCTTCAATTTGGAAGTCATCCTCCACAGCAAGTTTCAGATAGGATTGTCCCAATTCCTAAGGCAACAATGAAGATTGTGAAGCTCCCGCCTGCTAGAGAGCAAAACGAAGGATTATTGTCTCTCACATTAAAAATGGTGAAATCATGTGGGTACATCCTGACTTAATACTTGAAATGGAAGATAAAAATAAAACTTCAAAATCCAAGAAAGGTAAGAAAGTCAAAACCTGCAATATGATTTCTCATATTGTTACTCCAGATCATGATGACTTGGATCAGCTTTGGGATGGCATTCCTTTGGAGGATAGGCTGAGAGGTTTGAATATATAACCTTCATGTTTGGCCCCTCCTACCAAACTCAAGCTTACTCATCGGCAATGGTTAGCAAAGAATAATCTTCCCATATACAGGGCACAACAAGTCTTTGCTTCTTATGAGAAAGCTCCTACAGGGATTTTTCCTCCTATCTTTAATACTCTTTCTCTTGTGGCTATAGAGGTTTCTATTTCTCCTTCTCCTGTGGCTACGGAGGTTTCTGTTCCTTCTTCTTCTGCTGAATCATCTATTGAAAGTCCGTTACCCACTCATTTGTACAGTCAACAATCAGTCCATCTCATGAACAAGATGGGCTATGACTTTCAAAAGGCGAAAGGTTTGAACTATGATAAAGGAATACGACTTCTGTTACAACTTCAAAGTCAAAAATCCACTGTTGGATTGGGATTTGAAGTCCCTCATAAAAATCTTTGCAAGAAGAAGACTAAGGGAAAGAAGAATAAAATATGTAATATGGTACTTTATTTTCATGAGTCTGAAGAAGAAACTTTTTCTAGTACGAGATCTGGAAAAGAGTACCACAAAGATTATAAGCGAACTTCTAAAGAAGCAGAGGACGTTGTTGAAACACTTCCAGCTCAACCATCTCATGTTCCTGCTGAGACAAGGCCTTCTAAACCATCTGTGGTTGAGAAAGGAAAACAGAAAGCAGTACGCTTTGACGTTCCATTGAATTCTGCTTCAAATCAAGGGGTAGTGATAAAACCCTACAAGTTTGATATTCTAGCCCAACTAGCTAATACTCCGGCTAGACTTTCTATCTTTGAGCTGCTTCGTCTTTCTAAAGAAAGTCGAAAAACTTTGAGCAAAGCTTTGCTACAGGCAGACTCATGCTTAGCTCAACTCAAGAGTCCTGACAATATACCAGTGTCATGTCCACAATATCATAGTATGATGGAAGCAATTCCTAATATTACCTTCACACAAGAAGATATGCTGTTAAAGCATAATAAGTACGACAGGCCTCTGTGTTACACAGGGTATATTGAATCTACTGAAATTGACAGGATTTACATTGATCCTGGGTCTTCTATTAGCATTATTCTTCAGAGTATGCTATGACCCTTGAGGATTCCTACTAGTGATTTGACTTATACTAGTACAACAATAGTTGGTTTCAACTCTGAAATGAGTAAACCACTGGGGAAGATTCGTCTGAAGATTCAAATTGGTGATCTTCGAACTATGGCGACCTTTTATGTTATCAACTCAGATGTTTCTTACAGCATCCTCCTTAGAAGACCATAGATACATGAGCATAACATTGTGCCTTCAACTCTCCACCAATTCTTTAAGTACGTAGATTCTCAAGGGATTGTGAAGACCGAATTTGCAGATATCAATCCTTTAAGGGTGTTGAAGCCTATTTCTCTGACTCAATACTCTACAAACAGAAGCAGGTGAATAAAATATCTGATATGGTTGAAGATCGGTCGCTTACAAAAGATCAATCTGTCAATGAAGATCCTCCAGAAGATCAACCTTTAAAGATCAAAGTCAAAGGTCATATCCAACCCCAACATGTCAATGATCAACCTCTAATGATCAAAGTTAAAGGAAGAACTCGAGCTTCATTTGAGGAATCAGTGAGTATTCCAGTCAATAGCCAAGTTCAACCTCTCATGATCAAAGTCAAGGGACGTACTTCTCGTACGAATGATCAAGAACCACGTACTAATATCAACCTTGGCAAGCCAATGCAGAAGACGGATGATTGTCCGTTATTGATCAATCCAAAGCGTAGTAGTCAGTTTGTAAATGATATAAATATTGATCATTCTGTACTTTCTAATATCAATGAAGATTTTCTTTTGGAGTTTATGGCTGTCAAATTTATTGAAAGAATGACTTTATCTGTTGATAATCAAAGTCATCAACATAAAAATGACATAAATACAGAGGAAACCTTATATATTAATCATAAGAAAAATTATTTTCCTCTTCATGTTGATGTTGGACCTTATGCTCAAAGGTTCTTAACATCTTCTCCATATCTTCTTCCAGTAGCCTCATCATCACAAGCTTGTGTAACTTATAGGCGTCACGAAGAATCTTATTTTGTGATTCTGTCTGATAAGAAAAACAAGCGTCAAATTGTGTTCGGTCTAGCTGGAAATATCCCTGTTACTCAGACAGATGATCTTAGAGATAAAGATAAAGAAAGAATCTGAATTGACAAATATAGTCAACAATCTCTCAAGATTATCCAGAATATGGGATATGATTTGAAGACAATGCAAGGTCTCAATCAAGGCAAAAGTAGACGGTTACCATTATGTGGTGATCCATTTTACCAGAAAACTCGGCATGGGTTGGGATACAATCTATCCCACATGTTTAATAAAGATATACAAGAAGAATTTTCTTCAAGTTCTTCACAATCCTCAGATTCTGAAGAAATCTAATTCATCGAATCGGATACACCCTACATGTGCAAGAAAGATATGGAAGAAGAATGTTCTTCCAGCTTTTTACAATCCTCATATTCTGGAGGAGACTATTATGATGAATCTGAGTGTGTATTCTTAGTTAACATGGTTCAAACTGATGGTGAATATGAACCATTTGAAATGACCCTTGAGCACAATAAATGGACACTCAGTGGGAGCTTTGTTTTGAACAGCGACAGCCACCTACAGAAGATAAAATTGTCCAGATTGACATCAGAGATGGAACTACATCTAAGCTGATATTCATCAGTAAAAACCTTTCTGAAGATGAAAATGAAGAGTTAATACAGCTGATTAAAGAATATATTGATATCTTTGATTGGAGTTATGAGGATATGAAGGGTTTAGATCCTAAAGTGGCTACTCATAAACTCAATATTCTTTCTAATGCTAAGCCTATAAAACAACAACAGCGGCATTTTTGACCAGATATGATGGATGCAATTGAAGCAGAAGTCAAAAAGCCGATCACATGTGGCTTTGTTCGTAAAAAACAACACCCAAATTGGGTTGCCAATATAGTTCCTGTTATGAAGAAGAACGAAAAAGTCCAAGTTTGTATTGATTTTTGGGATCTTAATGAAGCTTGTCCAAAAGACGAATTTCCACTTTCGATTACCGATGTCATGATAGATAATACATGTGGTTTTGACCGCATGTCTTTCATGGACTGATTTTCAGGATACAATTAAATTAAGATGCATCTAGGAGATGAAAAGCATACCGCTTTCCGTACACCCCTTGGAGTTTACTGTTATACGGTTATGCCGTTTGTACTGAAAAATGCTGGTGCTACGTATCAGCGGGCCATGAGCAATATATTTCAAGAACATCTACGAAAAATAGTTGAATGTTATGTGGATGATATTGCTATCAAAAGTCGATCAAAAGATGATCATATTCAAGACTTAAAGATGGTATTTGAATTGATGCGTCAACATCAATTGAAGATGAATCCTACTAAGACTTTCTTAGGGGTTTCCAGTAGCAAGTTTTTGGGATTTGTCATCACTTCTTAAGGTATCCATGTTGATCCTGACAAAATTAAAGTAATTCTTGAAATGCGTCCTCTATGCAATCTAAAAGAACTCCGTGGCTTCCAAGGTCGCATTGCTTATATCAGGAGATTTATATCCAATCTTTCTAGGAGATGCCAACCTTTTTCTCGTCTATTAAAGAAAGGTGTATCATTTATTTGGGATGAAGCATGTCAAAAAGCCTTTAATGACATCAAGCAATACCTTACAAATCTACGTGTTTTGGTACCTCTAATGGTAGGAAGACCATTTTGGCTCTATGTTTGAGCCTTAGATCATTCACTTGGTGCTCTCCTTGCACAGAAAAGTGATAAAGGTCATGAACAGGCAATTTATTATCTTAGCCGAATGATGGTTGGAGCTGAACACAGGTATACTCCTGTGGAGAAAGAATGTCTGGCCTTGCTTTTTGATGTTCAAAAGACACGACATTATGTGTCAGGACAGACTATTCATGTCATATCCAGAATAAATCCTATTCGGGTATTGATGATAAAACCGAGCATCCTTAACTCCAGACTAGCCACCTAGGCTATATTGCTTACTCCTTATGACATGGTCTATGTATCTCAAAAATCAGTGAAGGGTCAAGCATTAGCTGATTTCTTAGCAGCTCACCCTATACCTGAAACATCTAAGCTTTATGAGGACATTCCAGATGAAGTCGTGGATTGCAACATGACTTTGAGGGATGACATTTGGCAACTACACTTTGATGGAACATCATGGGTTGGACCTAAAGGCAATATTGTCTCCGGAGTAGGCATTGTCTTGGTCTCTCCTGATAAAATGGTCATATACCGTGCTTATTCTCTCAATGAGCCATGTTCCAACAATGTGGCAGAATATAATGCTCTACTAATTGGTCTCCAAGTAGTAAAATAATTGGATATTGAGTTCCTGGAAGCTTATGGAGACTCTCAACTAATTGTTAATCCGGTCAGAGGGACATATGAAGTCAGAAATCCTGACCTCATTCCCTATCATCAAGTGGTAGTTGAATTATTCCTTTCATTCAAAGGATTCTTCATGAGATTCGTACCACGTTCTCAAAATTTGGAAGCTGATGCTCTTACTAGCTTAGCTGCAGACTTAGTTGTTCCAATTCGAAGACAAAACACCATTACTTTGTTGGATCGAGACTTATTCTGTGTAAAGAATAATTTGCATATTGAATAAAGTTATACTACAGAATCAAGTTCTCAACAAAGGGATTGGAGAAGTCCATTCATTTATTATACGGTTCATAGGATTTTACCTGAAGATCCAATAGAAGCTGCATCAATTAAGAGACGATCATTTCGATTCTACTATGATTCTTCTTTACATATATTATATCGTCGTTCTTTTGACGAACTTTTGCTGCATTGTCTCTCTAAGAGTGGAGCTAAGCAAACACTCCGTAAAGCTCATGATGGTGTCTGCGGTGCTTATCAACCGGGTCCAAAATTATAGGACCGTATTCGAAGAATGGGGTATTATTGGCCTTCCATGATAGAAGATGCTGTGGATTATGCCAGACGGTGTAAAGCATGTCAGATTCATGCTGATTTTATTCATCAGCCATCAGAATTCTTACATCCTACAGCAGCTTCTTGGCCCTTCGAAGCTTGGGGCATAGATATTATTTGTCTGATTAATCCTCCTTCTATTAAGGGACATCGATTTATCCTGGCTATAACCGATTATTTCTCTAAATGGGCGAAAGCGGTTCCCCTTATTGAAGTGAAAATATCTAATGTGATTAGCTTCATCAAACACCATGTCATTTATCGTTTCGGGATTCTTCGAAGGATAATTCATGATAATGGACCACAATTTGCCAGTCAGGTATTTTATCGATTCTGTGATAAGAATCGGATCCAAAATCTGGCTTCTACGACTTATAACCTAGCTGCTAATGGTTTGGCCGCAGCTTTCAACAAGACAATCATTAAACTTCTCAAAAAGTCTGTCCCTTCTAATAAACGTGATTGGAATGAAAACTTGGAGAATATTTATGGGCTTACCGAACGACAGTTCGAACTCCTACTGGCTTTACATCATTCTTACTGGTTTATAGATGTGAGACTGTTCTTCCACTGGAAATTCAGATTCTATCTCTTAGAATAGCCATTGCAAATGAGCTAACTACAGAGAATAATGATCGGTTAAGACTTCAAGAACTTGAAGGTCTAGACGAAAAGCGTCTTCAAGCGCAACAACACATTAAGTTATATCAAGCCCGCATATCTCGAGCTTTCAATCGTAAAGTTAAAGAGAGGGTATTTAAAGTCGGTGAGCTAGTTCTAGCTGTTCGAAGACCGATGGTGATTACTCATAAGAGCAAAGGAAAATTCTAAGCAAAATGGGAAGGTCCTTATGTCGTCGAGATGGTATTCTCTAATGGTGCCTATAGGTTGTCTAAACCTAATGGAGATTTGCTCATGATGCCAATTAATGGCAAATTCTTAAAGAAATACTATGTCTGAATTTATTTTTATTTTCCAGCTACCAATGTTTGGTTAAGCTGATTATTTGTCTTCCTAAAAGAGAATTTTTGATCTTCTGTCTTACCAGCTGATTAAAAAAGAAAGATTTATTATTTATCATGTTCACATGACCTCTGAATAAATATTAAGTGTACTTCTTTTCCTATCTATCATGTCCATATGGCCCCTGAATATAGATATTAATCTATTTTTCTTTGAATTGTTACTATCTGTCACGTTCATATTACCTCTGATAGTATTGTACGCTCTAAAAAGAAAACAAGATTCATTATCTATCATGTCCACATTACCTCTGGATAGATATAATTTATTGAGTTTAGAAGACTTGTCATGTCCATATTATCTCTGATAAGTGTTTTCTATCTCATACCTATTGTTTGAATTCAAAATAAACGATAGGGTCACAAAACAAAATATTTTATTCATGTCTTGAAAATATTACAGAATGAAAAAGACAGAAGAATACAGAATTCTTTACTGATGAAAAAAAAAGAATACAAAAGCTCTTTATTTGCCTAAGGCGGAGCAGATACATCTTCTAACAGTTTTTGTAGCTCTGCTAGACGCTTCTCGCGAGAGTTTATCACAGTTGTAGTATCTAGAGTACGTCGAGCTTCTGGAGTACAAATATGGGAAAAGTCGGCGAAAGTAGCTATCATCTTATCCTTGGCTTCGTCAAAGGTTTTGATAGTAGCTTCAGCATCGAAGACTTGTTCCTCCAATATTGAGCTCTGCGTTAGATGCTGGTCTCGAGTTGTGATTAACTGCTCCCTCTCCGCCTTCAAGCGAACCAATTCTGCCTCCACTTCACGAATTCTATCATTCTGTTGATGAATTCTCATATTTGAAGTTTTATAGGCTTCTCTCTGGATATCCAGCTGGGGCTTAGCTTCAGCCAAAAAGGCTTTTTCTTTGGCGACCTTGCTGCTGTACTCTTGGAGAGCTTCATTGAAAGTAGTCTTCCGAGCGAAGTATTCAGCTGATAAAGCGTCATACTCACTTTGGATGAGACTTTCGATAGTTTCACTTGACAGCCTTAGATATTCTCTAATGGGCTGTTCAAGTTCCTCCATGACCTTCCCCAGTGCCGCTGCTCTCGCTGCATCATTAAACATGGCGACGTTCCTGATAGTAAGAGCAATCGCAGCCTTCATACTTTCATAATTGAGGCCCTTCTTCAGGACAATTTTGATTAGAGCTGCCAGGGTCTTATAGAAAGTTTCAGTATGAATCTCAACTAAGAGATTCATTTCTGCATTCGAGCTCGGCGTTGCAGCAATGTCTACCAGATCCCTTTTATGAAGACTAGGAGCAGATGTTGTTGCTTTGGTAGCAGACTGAGATAAAGTCAATGTTGTCATTACTACCAAAGCTAACTGATCTCCAGGAGCTTCATGGATAATGTCTTCAGCACTTGTTACTCCATCCGTTTCTAGAGTCGAAACTACTTGAGTTTTGGTGGCGGTAATTGGTGCTGGAGGAATGGTAGTTATGGTAGCTGGCTCCGGTTCAGATATTGTCTTCTCAGGAACTTGTACCAGATCAGTAGCAATAACTGAGGATGTTATTACAACGTCTCCAGCTTTAGTTGATGGGTCGACTATATCCTCATCACCTTCATAAGCTACTGGCTCTTCAGGCTCTGTGAGTACTTCAGTTTCTTCATTGAAGTCTATTTCTTCCTCAGCAGCCGCTTCTTCATCTGCAGTTGGTTCTTCTGCAGTTTGTTCTTCTTCTCTATTTTTAGCAAGAGAAGATAATTTTGGTCGAGCCTCTACTTCGGGCTCTTGTTGTACTTCCTCCTGGATATTATCTTCTTCTGAAGAAGAACCCTCTTTCTCAGACTCCGTGTTTTCCTCATAAATAGTTTCTTGATGAGGAGGAGCCACAGGCTTTGCTGCAGTGATAACACCTACAAATTAAATAAAATAAGTTAATATACAAAATCATAATACATAATCTTGTATAGATTTTGTGTGATATATATTTACCTGGAGTAGGTACAGGACATGCTAAGTACGAGTCATAGTCCCCATCCCAGTCGTCATCATCGAAGGTAATAGCCGGTTCATCTGATGGGATGAGCTCTCGATCAACAGTATGTATAGTGGCAGCGTCTTCAGTAGCTTGTGTCTTTTGTGGCAAAGACAGGTGAAGTGATGAGCTGAGGCGTCCCGGAGATAGAACCCCCACACCTTCTGTTGATGTTGCCGGTTGAGATGCAGAGGATCCTTCTCCAGGATGAGTCGAAGAAGATGCAATATGTTGTGGCTCCTCGACTGGAGTGTCGCTCTCTGGAGTAGCAGCTCTCTGTCTAGAAGGCACTTTGACGGTAACCTTCTTCTTCTTCTCTGGAAGAGTCTTCTCTGGAAGGGTAACAGCTGTACCTTGTTTCCGTTTCTGGGACTTGCCGATAATTATTGGTCCCGTAGCTATTTCCCCAGCTTCCGTAGGGATGACTTCCAGATACTCATCTGGAACAGCAGTGTCATCGGTATGCCTGGAAATACCCTGACTGGCTCTTCAACATTCCCTTCCTTGGGCCATTTAAGACTCCCTTTCATGTTGTATCCATGGACGAAGGAGCGGATGGATGCATAAAAGCGAGCATACGTATGAAGAATACATAGCTCAGTTGTGCTGGTAGCAGTCGATACTCTGAATTTAGCACCGGTACAAACAGTGCTAAAGTATCTCCAGGGTCTCGCACCATCAATTAGCTTCCCATAATGGTAAAAGCTGGTTGAGGGATTACCAACATGAAGTTGGTCATATCCAAACTGGCGAGCGAACCGACTTGGTAGAAATGGTTCAAACGTACAGTCGTCTTCATTCCTGTACATCAGATGTGAGGGTCTGATGCACATTAGCCATTTGAGAACTGGCACAGGCAATGAAGTCCTCCCTTCTCCTCTATCTTCAAACTGTACGCCGAGGCAGTCAGCTGGAACTGGTGGTCTTGTACAGAAGAAGTTCCATCCATGGGAATAGTTCAGCACTGCTCGGGTATCTGCCACTGTAGTTGCAGTCCATGTGGCTCTGTTGAATTTTTGGAGGAAGACCTCCGTATTATCTCCAGGGCCTGGAGGCAACAAACTGCAGTTATGATGTAGTAGCCAGCCCATTAGATAAGTGTAGGGCATTATTGATTAGTTCCTCACCAAAGGTCCGCAAACCTGCGTTTATTCGGCACACCATTGCCGATAGCAGGTTGATTCTGACCTTGAACACCAAACGTACTGTCGGCCACAATACGTTTCGTTGAATTCTGTCTACTGTGTTGATCCCGGGCACAACCCATCTCCGCAGCCACAAAGACAGAAAGCCTGCCAGCAAGGCTTTCCTGGAGATCTTCTGACTACCATGTCTCAGGTGGCTCAAGGTTTCAGTCCCCGCAGGGATGTCTTCGATCTTTTTGGACAGATACTGGTCCGGAGACTTATGTGAGATCATTAAACTATTGATCAGATTTGAAGGGATTATTGAACAAGGGTTGATGGTTGTGCCTTGTTTTCTTGAAATCTTCCCTTCTTGTTCTTGGATATCCTATTCTTATGGTAGAATAGATTGGTTGACCACTTATTAGTATATGCCAAGTGCGACCCACTATCATACATAGAGGTGCAAATTAAGTAATGGCACATCAGTTCTTGGTAGACCTCAACCAATCGAGGATTTTTCTCTCTGACTTCTGCTAGTTATTGGTTGGAGGGAACATACTCTTCATAAGGAGCTTCACCCATTGGCAGCTTAGAGATAAAATGCATCTCGTGCAGGACAAGACCCATCTCACCTAGTGGAGTTGCAAAAGTTCCTGTTGAACTTATATACAACTCCATCAAAGCTAAAAACAAATTACTGTTCATCGGTATACCCTGGCTCGTAGAGGCTACCGCTTCATACAGGCCGATAGCTTCCAGATCTGTCTTGAAATTCTTCATGATCCAGGTACTAAGCTGAATCCAGTTCTGATTATATGGAGTCAACCACCCTGGTAGCCTAGGGTTGGCCTGAGAATATAATATTGCAGCCTTTATGAACTTGTTAATGAACATTGGGGTCTGTACTGGCTGGATCAAGGCTGAATCTTCACTCGGTGTGAATACAGGCAGGAGACCGGAGAATGGGACGACACCACCACTAGGAGTACTGATGTGGTATCCCATTTCATTGGCTCTATCCCTTTTGAAAATGATCCTTCCCGGCCTACCATGACTACTGGGAGTCGGGTTCCATAGCATCTGTCGAGGATGGGTGGCATGGACAAATACAGACAGGGGATAATCTCTAACCATGTCGGGAAGATACATTGCTCTCTCTCCAAACTTGAACACCCAAGCCTCCTTCTTAGGGTGTATTTGTGACTGAAAATCTATCGCATCCCCGAATAAGAAAGTTGGCTTCAAAAATTGTTGGTCATCTAGCGATACCAACAATTCTCCATTTATCATGGACAACAGCATTCTGTCCCCTTGAGCAGATATCAGTTGTTGTCTCCCTTCAGGGTATTCCGGATTTGACTGAGGGAACTCCACATAGGACAAATTCTCCAAGTAATTTGAGCCCACCATACCAGCTGAAGAGCCAAATATTTTTGCGAGCGGATGAATTTACAAGTCCACTGCCGAAAGAAAAAGAAAAATCAAGTTAGTAAAAAGCTAATTTGAAATTTTTACGCAGATTACTTAGTTAAAGACTCTGTACTACTTGACTATGCAAAACTTTAAGCTTATGCGCAAAAATTAAAGTTTTTAAAAGTGTAAAAGTTCTTTGTTTTACGCAAAGTCTTTTTACTTGTGAATTTTACGCTGGCACATGTTGATGTGAGCGTATTTTAAATTTTTACGATGTCACGTATTGATGTGAGCGTATTTTGAATTTTTATGCTGTCACGTATTGATGTGAGCGTATTTTGAATTTTACGCTGCCACATGTTGATGTGAGCGTATTTTAAATTTTACGCTAGCACGTATAGACATGAGCGTATTTTTACGCTGGCACATATTGATGTGAGCGTATTTCATTTTTACGCTGACACGTACAGACGTGGGTGTATGTTTTTACTTTTCCGCTAACACGTATAACGTGGGCGTATTTTTGTTATGTCGATTTCTACGCTGACACGTATAACGTGGGCGTGAAGTGAAAAGTTTGAGTCTTCTTCTTCCCTGGCGAACTCACGGCCAAAGTTAGGTAGTATTCTACCCTTCATGGCCGGAGCCACAGCGGGGTTTTGTCGGGGTGCTGCCGATGATGGGATATTGGTTTCTGTACGGTAGGCCGTCGACGAAGCTACGACGGGCTTCTTGTCCATGGTGCCGGCGGCGATCTTGCTCTTCGGGGCCATGGATTTGAGTTGAGATTTCGAAGAAAGGGAGTAAAGAAGTTCGGGATTGCAAAGGACAAGTAAAAAAATTTCTCTACTCGTAAGGCTCTATTTATAGAGGATTTTAAAATCGGTTCAAATTCCCGAAATTTACGCTGACTGTTGGATATCTCTACTTTTACACGGACTGTCGAGTATTCCGAACTTTACGCAGATGACCGTTGAGTATCCCAAATTTTATGCAGACTGTTGAAATTCCTGGATTTTACGCTTCTGTTCAAAGTATTTCAAAATTTGAAAATATTTGAAAACATTGAAGGGGGTTTTGTAGGAGCGTAAAAAGTACTTCATAGACCGAGTCAAAGAAGTTGAGAACTTTATGCAAGTCAAACAGAGTTAGACTCAGATTTTATGAAGAGAGCAAACAAAGTCAAACTCTACGCGAGCTACTTTACGCGAGAGCTATCCTCAAAGCCTTTATGCGAGGGACAGGCTGTCAGATCATGCATTTAATGTGCGTGATATTGTTCTGACATAATTATTTTCTAACAACGGACAGCACAGAAGTCGAGAAGATTTGATTTACACCAAACCCAACACTTGTCGTTTAGTGTGCAGATGGCTACTTTACGCTCAAGAGATTGCTTCTTTTATGAGCGAAAGCTATTCGAGCTTTTTACGCTCAAGGCTGTTGTGCGCGTAAAGTTTATTTGAGCTAATTTTATGCTCAAGGCTGTTTTTCAGCCACTTTACGCAGGAAGTCTATTTTGGGCTATTTTATACCCAGTCTGCCACTTTACGCAGGAAATCTATTTTGGGTCATTTTTATGCTCGATCTTTTCTGGCTATAGGAGAACGTGGTCTACTTACGTGGTTTTCATGCCACACTTATCGTGGAACGTGTATACGTGCTCTCCCCATTTTGTTGAAGTAATGGGACACGTATCATCACGCGTAAAGGTTGATTCCCATCGTGGGTGGCAGTTGCCAAACTTTGTTGCTTTTTACGTACAGAGGGTCTAGTTTATAAATAGACTTACTTTTAAATACAATGTCACGACCCGCACCCTGAAGAGGGACACGAGTACGTGGTTACGTCCAGCCTACGCCGCAGTATCGGCGGTAGAACGCTGTATATAGGGTCTGTAAATACTACGACTAAAATAGATAAATGTACCTATATAGTATATACACTTCGAATGGAGGTGACATAGCAATACAGTCTCAATCACATATATCAAACTAAGGTAGATAGCATGGAAAAGAGATATGATAGATAAAACAGGAAACGAGTCCAAGATCCACAAGTCAGAGCTATACACAAACATCCAGAGTCTCAGAAAATATATAATAGATACTACAACTGAAATGTACTAGCTGGCTCGCAGGCCAGGCAAACCTAACTAAACTATGCTACTCAGGGTGAGCAAAGTCTAGTGGCTCTACCAATAAGCCACGGTCTAACTCTAATCCATCAGACTCAACCCCATAGTAGGTCGGGCAAACAGCCTCTGAATCATCTATAAAATTTGTCAACGGTATCCTGTCAAAAAAATGAGCACGTACAAACACCAACAGCAGTTCCATATGAATTGACAAATTCTATAAGAGACGGTGTAATAAAATTCAAGACAAAATCAACAGGAAATATATATATCAAGATGTGAGTACTGAATAGAATGACAATATGTATGTAGGATTGCTTAGGAACTATACGAAAGCCGAGTTACAACCCTTAAACCAAACGAGGACCGGGGTTGTAACTCTTCTCCCGAACAGAACTTAGCCTCCTAGGATAAATAAATATAAAAGGTGCCTTGAATTATTAGTACGTTATGTGATCGGCTTGGAAAAACATGTTCAGGCTTTCCATCTGACCGGCTACGAACAAATAACAAGTGTGAAGCAACAAGTGTGAAGATAAGCCCGGTCACCATGGAAAGTTGTGAACAAGTAGCTATGGACAAGTGTCGAGTACAAGTGTGAAGAACAAGTGGGTATTTTGATCACACAACCATTAATAACTCCCCATCCCCGAATAGTATAAAGGATCCGGACATAACACGTCATGACACGAGGTTTAAGAGCAGGTGATCAGCCCACTCCCAAGTCCATGTCTATACAAGTACAAGTAACAAATCGAGTCATGTACCAATATACCAAGTAATCCGGGAACAACATCTCATGACAGGATCCGACATATACTAGTCCGTGAAATATCGTGTCTGGAAATCAAGAAAGACACTACGACTGAATCGGATATAGCAGATATCAAGACAATGAAAACTATCAGTGAATTTACTCGCCTGTGGTCCTGAGCTGATAGGGTGAACAGACGCTCAGAGTGATCACAGACCTAAAATAAGATACTATGAGTCAAACAGGGCTAAATACTGAAAAAGGAAGCTAATTCAAGTCATGAATGCAAGTCTAAGTCAAAACTAGGTCAATCTAGGTCAGACTGAGTCACACTAGGTCATACTGGCTCATACTGGGTTATACTAGGTCATAGGAAGTCAATCCAAGTTAAACTAGGTCAATCTGGTTCAAGGGTTGACTCACAGTTGACTTTTGGTCAAAAAGTCAACTCTGGTCAACTCTGGTCAATACTGAGTCAACCCTGGGTTAACTCTAGGTCAAACAAGTCAAATGTTGACTAACAGTTGATCTTCAGTCAACTGGTCAACTCTGGTTTGGTTTCGGTCAAATCGGGTCGCTTAAAGGCTAAGTTTGACTCTCGGTTGACTTTTGTTGACTTTTGGTCAAAAAGGTCAACCGACGTCAAAACTAGTCTATGAGCACCTTATTTGATCATTACCAACCACGGAAATCAAGTTCTAACCCTATCTTAGGCTTCTAACACAAATACCCTATTTCTAGGCAAAACTAGCATTTTACCCTTCTAAGGTAAATCCCGATACCTTGCCCAAACCCAAGGAAATCCCGCAAATACCCATGGTACTAGCCTAGACTTCTTAGGGTAGCTAGGTATCAACCTATCTAAGGTCTACCTACCAAAGAAAATGGGTATCCTAGGTATCTAGGCTATGTTGGGATACGTATAGGTTTTACCTTATTATCTACCTTACCCATATCATGTATTTACCCTCAACTCTACCACACTCATCTACACCACTCACTCTCATGAAAATACACTCATATATCTCACACTCATAGGCTTCCTATTAGTTTAGATATAGGCTATACTATAGGTTACTAGCTTCACTCGCTTAGCTCTCACACACACACAATATCTCACTACTACACACACACACACAAGGCTCAATATGGATGACATGAGGGGACCAATAGGGCTGAAATATGGAGCACTTGGACTGATTTTAGAGTAGTGTTATAGGGCTGAAAATAGGCTAAGTGTTGGGGCTGTGATGGGTGGTTTATGGACTGATATTGGGTTAAAAAGGACAGCCATCTATGGGGGTTTGTTGGGACTGAAAATAGGAGCAATGAGGGGCTGATTTTGGGCTGATATGTAGGTGAATATGGGCTGATTTTGGACTGAATGTGTAGGTGAATATAGGGGCTGATATGGACTGATTTTGTGTGCTGTTTTGGGACTAAACATGACTGGTTTAGGACAGCTAATGGTGGCTGAATTTGGGACTGTTTTGGGGTTGGTTTGTGGACTGATTTGTGGGGTAATATATGGCTGTCAATGGCTGAAATGTGGGGGTTTTAGTGGACTGTTAAGGGCTGATTTTGAGTGCTGAATAGGCTGGTTTGGGACAGCTTAGATGCTGTCAATGTAGGCTGAATTGGGAGGCTATGGGGACAGGATTATAGGCTGCTAAGTAGGCTACTAAAAGCTGAAATTTAAGGGCTAAAACCCCTCTATTACTGCTGCTACAGCAGCTGTTTCCTGTGGCTATCCCCCCCTTGTTTCATCCTCGTTCACTCCTCTCTACTCTTTCTAATTTCCTCTCAAACCACTCTCTCAAATACCCCTCTCTATCACTATCTATATATCAAACTCCCTAATCTCATTCTCTATATCTATCTCTAATACTCTCAACCAAAAACCACACACACACACACATAAAAATATACATAGAGACACAAAGTAATATATATATATAGGGACACACAATAACAACATCTAAATCTGAAATTAAAATAGGAATTAACCATTAACACAAAATATCAACAATCAAGGTGTCCAAAATTGGGGGGTTTTCACATGGACACAAAGCACAACACAAAGGACACTCCTATGACCTCCAAATGGACACGAAATGGACACAAATGAAGGTACAACCATGGGGGTCATTCCTACGGTTTCAAAATAATCCTATATGCATGTTGGGATGGATTAGAGGAGAGATTATACCTTCCGGGAGAGAGATTCAAAGGAAAAAGCTTTCCGACTCGACACCAACACAAAGAGATTCCAAAAGGACACGAACGAGCTCTGAATCCTCCCAAACTTGAGGAGCTCCTTCCTTGGATTGAATGGAGAGGGAAGGAAGAAGATTTGGTGGAGAAATGGAAGGATTTGGTGATGGTTTGATTAGGGAAAGCTCTCTAAAAAATGGGGAAGAACAAGAGAGAGAAATAAAAGGGGAAATAATAAAGTGGCTAATGCCTATCCATGCCAAAAGTGGCTAGCCATAATGGTAGGTTTTGTCCTATTAGAAAAAGTCCAAAAGCCCCTTTTCTAGTCTATTTACTAATACAATGGTAAGGGGTTAAGTCGGGGATAGTTTAGTCAAACCAAAAACCACTAATCCAATTTAATTCTAACCAAAAATAATTAATCTAGTCACTAACTAAAATACTAACATGTGGGCCATGGCTAACTAGTGTGTGGGCCCGCTAAGGTCAACACTACCCCGGGTCCCCGAAACAAGTCAAAACAACTCGGAATGAGTTAAAATTCGAACCCGATTCAAATAACCCCAAAATAATACAAATAATAAATAAATAATTCCAAAATAATTTTTAAAGTGGAAAATTACAAAAATACCTCTGTTTCTGGAAACTGGGGGTGACAAATCTATCCACCTTAAAAAATTTCGTCATCGAAATTAAAACCAAACAATAGTAAAATTTCAAATTCACAAGTCATGGCTAAAAATTTAAAATGGTTAAAATCTCAAAAATCAAGGCAGGAATTAAATGACTAAATTTTATAAATTTTAAAATTACTCTCAAATATAAGTCTATCCACCTTAAAAGAATCATCCAAAAACTTAAAACGAAGTAAACACAGAAAATTCATGCAATTTGATAATCGTATGCGTCTGTCCAATAATCATGATACTCAGAATCTCCGTCATGCCAGTAGGCAAGGCTACGATAATCACAGAGTCCTCAACTATGGTACATATCTCTAGAATCATGGTATTTAAAATTTTTGCATTGCCGCTAGCTTGGCAGCGAAAACCATAAATTCCTACACCCGAGAAATACGTCCATAGTCCGACTATATGTCCTCACTCTGCCTGCTAGCATGACCCTAGAGGATTCTAAATCTCATAATCGAGGCGACCTAGCCCATACAACTTATCTCAGAAGGAAATCACATCACAAGAACAATTTTTACCAAACGATCAAGAACAGATAGAATCGAAGTTCAAGACAGTTTACGAAGGCAAATGCAGAAAGGAGATTCGAAAGATTAGAATCTGCTATCTGCTCTGCTACTGTCTGAGTGGGCTCAACTGTCATGGCGAAAGCTCGCCCCTGCTGGCCTCCTCTGGCCTGCCGCACTCTATCCTGGCCCGCCTGTCTGGCTGCACGGGCAGCACAGTCCCTCATCTAGTGATCTGGAGCTCCACAGAACAGACAAACTCCCAGCCTCAATCTACAGACCTCCCCAGTGTGCCCTATCTTCTTGCAGAAGGCACACTGGATGGCCTGTCTCTGGCCCTGTCCCTGGTGCTGCTGGGCACGCGCCGGTACCTGATGTAACTGCAACTGAGGCTGTTGCTGCTGAAACTGCCTCTGCTGGAAGTGTGGGCGCTTCGCTGGCCCTGCACTCGAACTAGCTCCCAGAATGTTACTGTTCCTCTTCGGCTTGAGGCCGAAGTCCTCCTCTGTAATCTGAGCCTCCATAAGGATCTGCTCGAAGGTCGTGTCTTGTCATCCAGATGTGCGAGTGCGCACTGCATGAATGAGACCCCTCCTGAACTTTTGGGCCTTGCACCCCTCATCCTGAACCAAACTGGGTGCAAACCTGCTCAAGCGGAAGAACTCTGCTGCGTACTCGTCCACCTACGAGTTCCCTTGCACCAAACTGGCAAACTGTCCCTCCAAAGTTGATACGGCTATGTCCGGGTAGAACTTCTCCTTAAAGAGCTTCCTGAAGTCCTTCCAAGACAATCCCCTCACTGACGTACGCGAATCCGTACGGTACCAAGTCAGCGCTATATCGAAGAAATGGCTCGCTGCAGACGTCACCCACAGACCTCTCGGGACCTCTGCCAACTCCAGACTCCACTGGACATCCTCTAGCCAGTCGTCCGCGTATAGGATACCCTCAGTACCCTTGAACTCCTGCGGGTTCATCTTCCTGAAGTAGAGGTGTGTACCGGGCCTTCCCCGACCCTGCTGCTGTGCTGGTGCTTCCTGAACTGTAGCCTGTGCACCTCTTTCCACAGCTGCCATAGCTAGCTGATTGGAGTTCTCCATGGTCTGTCGCAGCATCTCTGCCTGACGGTACTGTGCCTCTGCCTGTGCTCTCTGTGTCTGCAACATCTGCTGCAGAAGGGTCATCATCCCCTGAGTGTCTGCCGGTAGCTGAGGCGGCGGTGGAAGAATGTCTGGGATGACCATGGACGGTCTCGCTGCTGGAGGTAGAAGACCTCCTGAAACCGTCGCTGCCGTTCCCGCCTGAAGGGCAGGGACTGATGTGGCAGCTCCCTGAACTGCAGTTCCCCCAGCTGGAGGTGGAAGACCTCCGGGAACTGCCGCTGCTACTCCTGCCTGAAGGGCAGGGACTGGGGCTACTGTACTCTCGACTGCTACTCCCGTAGCCGGAGGTGGAAGACCTCCCGGATCTGACCTCTCTGGAACTGTACTGGGCCCTGCCGCCTGAGAACGAGTCACCGTCATCCTGAAGATGAATTAAACCCAAGAGATCAATATGGCACAAGATAAGATATTATCAAAGGAGGACAATTGAATTCAAATACAAGAAGAGTTGTCATGGTAATCAAAAGATCAGAAATTTCCTAAAATGTGATTGAGTAACTCCTATCATACCCTAGATCCTACATCCTAGTCGCAGGCTCGTAATTAGCACTCTAAGTCGAGCACCATCACGAGATCGCACTAATTGCGACTCTGACCTGCGTGGGCCACCACAAAAATGTGTCACGACCCGCACCCTGAAGAGGGGCACGACTACGTGGTTACGTCCAGCCTACACCACAGTATCGGCGGTAGAACGCTGTATATAGGGTCTGTAAATACTACGACTAAAATAGATAAATATACCTGTACAGTATATACACTCCGAATGGAGGTGACATAGCAATACAGTCTCAATCACATATATCAAACTAAGGTAGATAGCATGGAAAAGAGATATGATAGATAAAACAGGAAACGAGTCCAAGATCCACAAGTCAGAGCTATACACAAACATCCAGAGTCTCAGAAAATATATAATAGATACTACAACTAAAATGTACTAGCTGGCTCGCAGGCCAGGCAAACCTAACTAAACTATGCTACTCAGGGTGAGCAAAGTCTAGTGGCTCTACCAATAAGCCACGGTCTAACTCTAATCCATCAGACTCAACCCCATAGTAGGTCGGGCAATCAGCCTCTGAATCATCTGTAAAATTTGTCAACGGTATCCTGTCAAAAAAATGAGCAAGTACAAACACCAACATCAGTTCCATATGAATTGACAAATTCTATAAGAGACAGTGTAATGAAATTCAAGACAAAATCAACAGGAAATATATATCAAGATGTGAGTACTGAATAGGATGACAATATGTATGTAGGATTGCTTAGGAACTGTACGGAAGCCGAGTTACAGCCCTTAAACCAAACGAGGACCGGAGTTGTAACTCTTCTCCCGAACAGAACTTAGCCTCCTAGGATAAATAAATATAAAAGGTGCCTTGAATTATTAGTGCGTTATGTGATCGGCTTAGGAAAACATGTTCAGGCTTTCCATCTGACCGGCTACGAACAAATAACAAGTGTGAAGCAACAAGTGTGAAGATAAGCCCGGTCACCATGGAAAGTTGTGAATAAGTAGCTATGGACAAGTGTCGAGTACAAGTGTGAAGAACAAGTGGGTATTTTGATCACACAACCATTAATAACTCCCCATCCCCGAATAGTATAAAGGATCCGGACATAACCCGTCATGACACGAGGTTTAAGAGCAGGTGATCAGCCCACTCCCAAGTTCATGTCTATACAAGTACAAGTAACAAATCGAGTCAAGTACCAATATACCAAGTAATTCGGGAACAACATCTCATGACAGGATCCGACATATACTAGTTCGTGAAATATCGTGTCTAGAAATCAAGTAAGACACTACGACTGAATCGGATATAGCAGATATCAAGACAATGAAAACTATCAGTAAATGTACTCGCCTGTGGTCCTGAGCTGATAGGGTGAACAGACGCTCAGAGTGATCACAGACCTAAAATAAGATACTATGAGTCAAACAGGGCTAAATACTGAAAAAGGAAGCTAATTCAAGTCATGAATGCAAGTCTAAGTCAAAACTAGGTCAATCTAGGTCAGACTGAGTCACAATAGGTCATACTGGCTCATACTGGGTCATACTAGGTCACTGGGAGTCAATCCAAGTTAAACTAAGTCAATCTGGTTCAAGGGTTGACTTACAGTTGACTTTTGGTCAAAAAGTCAACTCTGGTCAACTCTAGTCAACACTGAGTCAACCCTGGGTTAACTCTAGGTCAAACAAGTCAAATGTTGACTAACAGTTGATTTTCAGTCAACTGGTCAACTCTGGTTTGGTTTCGGTCAAATCGGGTCGCTTAAAGGCTAAGTTTGACTCTCGGTTGACTTTTGTTGACTTTTGGTCCAAAAGGTCAACCGACGTCAAAACTAGTCTATGAGCATCTTATTTGATCATTACCAACCACGGGAATCAAGTTCTAACCCTATCTTAGGCTTCTAACACAAATACCCTATTCCTAGGCAAAACTAGCATTTACCCTTCTAAGGTAAATCCCGATACCTTGCCCAAACCCAAGGAAACCCCGCAAATACCCATGGTACTAGCCTAGACTTCTTAGGGTAGCTAGGTATCAACCTATCTAAGGTCTACCTACCAAGGAAAATGGGTATCCTAGGTATCTAGGCTATGTTGGGATACGTATAGGTTTTACCTTATTATCTACCTTACCCATATCATGTATTTACCCTCAACTCTACCACACTCATCTACACCACTCACTCTCATGAAAATACACTCATATATCTCACACTCATAGGCTTCCTATTAGTTTAGATATAGGCTATACTATAGGTTACTAGCTTCACTCGCTTAGCTCTCACACACACAATATCTCACTATTACACACACACACAAGGCTCAATATGGATGACATGAGGGGACCAATAGGGCTGAAATGTGGAGCACTTGGACTGATTTTAGAGTGGTGTTATAGGGCTGAAAATAGGCTAAGTGTTGGGGCTGTGATGGGTGGTTTATGGACTGATATTGGGTTAAAAAGGACAGCCATCTACGGAGGTTTGTTGGGACTGAAAATAGGAGCAATGAGGGGCCGATTTTGGGCTGATATGTAGGTGAATATGGGCTGATTTTGGACTGAATGTGTAGGTGAATATAGGGGCTGATATGGACTGATTTTGTGGGCTGTTTTGGGACTAAACATGGCTGGTTTAGGACTGCTAATGGTGGCTGAATTTGGGACTGTTTTGGGGTTGGTTTGTGGACTGATTTGTGGGGTAATATATGGCTGTCAATGGCTGAAATGTGGGGGTTTTAGTGGACTGTTAAGGGCTAATTTTGAGTGCTGAATAGGCTGGTTTGGGACAGCTTAGATGCTGTCAATGTAGGCTGAATTGGGAGGCTATGGGGACAGGATTATAGGCTGCTAAGTAGGCTACTAAAAGCTGAAATTTAAGGGCTAAAACCCCTCTATTACTGCTGCTACAGCAGCTGTTTCCTGTGGCTATCCCCCCCTTGTTTCACCCTCGTTCACTCCACTCTACTCTTTCTAATTTCCTCTCAAACCACTCTCTCAAATACCCCTCTCTATCACTCTCTATATATCAAACTCCCTAATCTCATTCTCTATATCTATCTCTAATACTCTCAACCAAAAACCACACACACACACACATGAAAATATACATAGAGACACAAAGTAATATATATATAGGGACACACAATAACAACATCTAAATCTGAAATTAAAATAGGAATTAACCATTAACACAAAATATCTACAATCAAGGTGTCCAAAATTGGGGGTTTTTCACATGGACACAAAGCACAACACAAAGGACACTCCTATGACCTCCAAATGGACACGAAATGGACACAAATGGAGGTACAACCATGGGGGTCATTCCTACAGATTCAAAATAATCCTATATGCATGTTGGGATGGATTAGAGGAGAGATTATACCTTCCGGAAGAGAGATTCAAAGGAAAAAAAGCTTCCCGACTCGACACCGACACATAGAGATTCCAAAAGGACACGAACGAGCTCCGAATCCTCCCAAACTTGAGGAGCTCCTTCCTTGGATTGAATGGAGAGGGAAGGAAGAAGATTTGGTGGAGAAATGGAAGGATTTGGTGATGGTTTGATTAGGGAAAGCTCTCTAAAAAAATGGGGAAGAACAAGAGAGAGAAATGAAAGGGGAAATAATAAAGTGGCCAATGCCTATCCATGCCAAAAGTGGCCAGCCATAATGGTGGGTTTTGTCCTATTAGGAAAAGTTCAAAAGCCCCTTTTCTAGTCTATTTACTAATACAATGGTAAGGGGTTAAGTCGGGGGTAGTTTAGTCAACCAAAAACTACTAATCCAATTTAATTCTAACTAAAAATAATTAGTCTAGTCACTAACTAAAATACTAACATGTGGGCCATGGCTAACTAGTGTGTGGACCCGCTAAGGTCAACACTACCCTGGGTCCCCGAAACAAGTCAAAACAACTCGGAATGAGTTAAAATTCGAACCCGATTCAAATAACCCCAAAATAATACAAATAATAAATAAATAATTCCAAAATAATTTTTAAAGTGGAAAATTACAAAAATACCCCTGTTTCTGGAAACTGGGGGTGACATACAAGACATCAAAAGAAGAGAGACAGGAGAGGAGATTCTGAAAAAACTCATACTTTCAGAGTGATATTCCCAAAAGCATTGCTTCAACTTTTTTCAAGAACAGGGTGAAGCAAAGCAGAAAAACATTCGACTGTGCCATCAGTGCCATTGCTCGATACCTTTCTGGTGACTTAGTTCTTCCGATTGTTCGTCTTCTTCAAGAAGTTTCTTCATCATCATCGTATAGTCCTAGGAACAAAGTGATCGTTCTCAGATCAGACTTCCATAGCAATACTTTCCAGAACAATTTGTACTTTTGTACTTTTTTTAGTTTTCTTTCAACATCCAATTTTAGGCATTATGTTAAGTGAAACAATCTTATCTGTTGATGTGGTTTACATTGTTCAAATGAATATAAACTACGTGGTTGCATTTATAAATGTGGAGATGACCAGACAGCGTTCTACCACTGACTCTGCGGCATAGGCTGGACGTACCCAGGACTCATGCCCTAATATTAGGTGCGGGTCGTGGCAATGCCTCAACCCCTCTGAATGGGTCAACGTTGGCTAACTCTGTCTTGACGACTCCGTCGCTGTTAACGTAATTTAGCCACTAATGGATGGTTTACGGAACAATCATGTATTTGTGTATCCATGCCATCCCAACAAGACGTTATTGCATACATTTGTGTCGATAACATAGGAGGTGGCATCCATCGTTAGATCATCTATCTGGCATTTCAGACGAATCTTGTCGAGAGGTTAGCTTTTTCCAGTATTGACGTCGTTAATGATTGTGCTTGTGGTAGATCGTCGATGCATGGTAACCCTAAATTCAAGAGTAGCCTCCGAATAATAATGCTGAGTGAGGAGCCCGGATCGGTGTGTATCCGATCTACATGGATTGCGCCAATATACCTTGTATAGTACAAGGGTCAGTCGTATCTATTACTTTTCAGCAGCATATCTTGGAAGAATGTGATATTAGGCATGTTGTCTATCACGTTGTAGCAATGGGGACATGTCGCAGGATCCTCTAATGGCTCGTTGATCTGCTTCAATTAGGAGTCGGTGTGTTTGAGGGCTTCCCTCAAAGCATCTCATGTCTCCTTGGATAGCCGAAGGAGCTCGAAGAGTAACAACCTGGCTGGTGTAATGTCAAGCTGGACCAGTATGTCAAAATTATAGGGCCTATCAAGCGCTAGTGCGACATTATCTTTAAGAGACTTGTCAAAGTGGGTCTTTCTTAGTTTATTTTTATTCGCCAGAAGGGGCTTAGACGGAGCAGCTTCTGGCAATGTAGTGACGAGTGAAGAATCTGGGATGGTTGCCTTCTCCTGAGTTGTGTCATGGTTACTTAGATAGGTCTTGCCAGACCTAGTCTCCCCATCCATTGCTTCATCATCATCGGTCATGTGGACCGTCTTGTCATGTGGAAAGGTTGGTGGGGTTGTGAACCCCTCGCTTTCCGATTTAGACCCTTGAGTTAGACTGTAAAGGTAGGCACGTATTGCTGCATCATCTTCAGACTCAGGGAAATAGCTACCCCTGTTGTTGTGGCAGTATAAACATATCTGGAACCACCTCTGTTGGCCCATAGGTCATGGTCATACCTAATTTCAATAACTGCCTAAAACTCTTATTTAATATAATAAATAATATACTGCTACGGTATGACTGATGAACAACATATTGCTATGCTACATTTGATCAAGTCTTCGCCAAGCCACAAGAACAAAGTTGATGATCAAATCATTTTTTCACTTATTATGTATTTTTTTACTTTATTGAGTTTAGGAAAAATATACATCAGATGAGATTGGCAATTCATATCTTTCCAGTCCAAAAAAATAAAATGCCAGTCTATTTATAAAAAGCCCAAACCCAAAATCTAATCCATTGTACACTTTGACCCACCTAGTCATTGGGCAACCGAACTCGGATCGAACTCGGTCACCCTGAGCCAGTTTTTTATTGGATTAGGTTATCTCGGGTCTAATGTTCGAATTTTTTAACGTTAGGGGACCGAACTCTGTCCTAGTTCGATCACCAAAAATATAATAAATAGAGTTGACTTTCACATTCTTTTTATCTCATGCCATCTCATTCCCTCTTCTCTATTCCAAGTGTTCTATGAGATTTACACTTTTCAAATCAAAGACTTTACGACTCCTAGCCATGCTAGTGTCAGTTTCGGTTCAATCTAGAAGTTGGTTCGAGTTGTAAAGAAGGCTTGAAAACCAATCATTTTTATCATGTTTCTAAAGTTGACAAGTCCTTCTGATCAAAGGCTGTGGATGTGAAGTATTGCTCTTTGGACTAAAAGCACGAGATGTAAGGAGTTACAAGCACTTCGGATTTAAAGCTTGTGTTTCACTGCATAGTGGATTCAACATCAAGCTAGAGTTCTTATCACGCCCCAGTTCCAAAATATATAGGAACCCAAGACATGAGCATGCCAGCTGTGCGGCTAGAATAAGTATTCCAAATTTAATGGACTTATTCTAAACGTAGTACATTGAATCATATATCTACAGTATGACAGTCACAGGTAAACTAATATTTCCACATATCAATACTAGAATCTTATACATAGAACAATAATATCAACATAGAAGAATATAATAAATGTCTGACTGAAATAGAATATAAGTCTGAAATAATCTAATACAAAATCTGTCTGAGATAATCAAGTCTGGTGGAAAAATATATCCACTGAAACAAAGTACAATGCTGGAATAGTAAAAATATTGAAATAAAAAAATAGTCAGGACATAGCTAGCTAGATAAAATATCCATGACTCTAATCAGCTATCAACCCCTGGATTTGGGAAACTCCTCGGGAACAACCTCCAAGTCCTCTGTAAGATATCTTGGCTCGATTCCTGGTCCGTAAACTGTAGGATAAAGGTACTCTTCCAGATCTGGGAAATAACCAGGTCCTCAGGGGACATGATACAACAACTAGCCATAATATAAACAGTAAAAGTAATATACATGAATATAACTGACAAGTAAACTTTCTAAGTGTAATGCACTTGAAGACTACTTTCGAATTGCACAAGTAGGTAAGAAGTGATATTGGCGTCAACTAATTTCGTGAATATACTAGCATACTTCCGCCCAATCCGAAGACTAGTCCGTAGACAATAATGGAATATCCATTAATATAGCCTATACCAAGACAACAGTGAGGCTGATGAGGATAGGGTAATCATGTATACCTACTAACAGTCTTTTCCACCCAAGAGTAGTACAAGATCATATCCATGACTCGTACGACTCGTATCTCACATGCAAATCCCCTAGCTAACGTAACTAGTCATATATGATCCGTCACACAAATCCCTTGTACCGGCAAAGTACAGGATGCATGCTAATACCAATGTAACTCTCACTCCAAGTGTTGTGTCATAAGTCGTGTCCAAGTCATAGAAGTCGTTGAAAAGTAACTTCAACACGAGGAAGTATACTAGCAAGCTAGGTCACGCAGGCATGCTCTATACGTCATCAATGGTATCATTGACGGCACCCTAGTCACACTTGGACGATCTCCTAATCTATCTAACCCTAACACACAACAACACGTCCATGTATAGCAAGAAATAAAATAAGATCATAGTGGCATGGTATCTTGCCTGGAATCTCTGCGAAGGAATAAAGTACCGGTCCAGCTTCAACCTCCGCAGCCATGGTCTCACGAACTCCTATAAATATATAAAACTAACATTAATAACCACACTAATATTATTAGTATCATTCATATATATATATATATATATATATATATATGAGGGATATTACTAACTAAAAATGTTCTCCCCCCAACCCGATCCCTCCCCCCCTCTTCTCCTCCTGTTCCCCTGCACCGTCCGCCGCTCCCGTCCCCCAACCCTCTAGCCAATCGGCCCCGTCGTCCTCCCATGTCGCCCTACACCGGCGATGCGGTCGGAGTCGACGCATTTTCCCTATCCCGCCGCTCCTTCACTTTCCGTCGAATCAGGTCCCCCAGCGGGCATCCTCCCTCATCTGTCCGGTAGGACCCAGACCGGCTGGACCCGCCTCGGTTTGCGTCGTCGGTCGCCCCGCTCCTCCCTCCGCTCAATTTTGGACTCGCCTCCTCCTCGGATTTTTTCCAAGTTGACAGCAGCCTTACTCGCCAGCGTTTGACGTGCTCCTCCAGTCGCCTCCTGGTCGTATCCGGCAGCCTCGGCCGAGCCGCGTTCCTCCTCCTCGGAGTCGGCGGACGTTCCGACTGTCGGCCAGGCCACCTCGGGCGGACATCCGCTCCTTGCCTCGGGCGGCACCCCCGGACAGCTGTCCATAGCATCATCCCCATCCCCCTTCGGCTTTCCCCCCTCATCCCCCTCCTGCTCGTCCCTTCCGTTCTTGGTCACAGGATCTGATAGCCCTGGTCGGCCGGTCCTCGGCTCAGCTCCTGTGTGCCCCCACCACGTTAGCACCACCGCTGCGGTAGCCTTCTCCCCCTTACCCGGCGTCGGACGGCATGCTCCGACGTCTGCTGATGACTCGGATTCCCCACCGGAGGGAGGTACAGCACAGTTATCACCATCGGCATTTACCCCGCCGTTGCGGTGGCCTCATCCCTCCAACCCCGGCAATGTTCGACCAGCCATGTCATCCTCTGCGGGCCCGGCCTCGGTTCCTCCCCCGGTGGGGTGCGTGGAACCGCAAGCCGTGTCCCATCCCTCCTGGTTTCCAGCGTCAAGCGTCAGCATCGTGGCGCGCGCTCCTCGCTTTTCGAGCGTTGACGCCAACGCTTCAGCCTCCTTGGTATCCCCGCTTTACGCGGGTACCTATGTCTCCCCCTTTACGCGGGCTGGGGGTCCGCTGCTTTACGCGGGACATCCAGCGACCCCCTTTACGCAGCCCGTGGGTCCTTCCTGTTGCAGCCATGCCTGCCCTTCCCCCTACGCGGGTGACTCAGCTCCTTGCGGGCCCCGCTCTCCTTGTGGGTTCCCCTCCACCAGCCCCTCCCTCTACGCGGATGTCGCCGAGTGTCGTGGGCCCTACTGTTCTCGCGGGCATGCTCGCCCCTCATTTACGCGGATGTACTCGCTTCTCGCGAGCCCCCTGCCGCCCCCCACTTGCGCGCCTCGCGATTCCCTCTCTGGGCCCCCTTGCTAGGTCAGGCCCCGGTTACCCACGCTTTCGCTTGTACGGATTTCTTCCCCCACAGTCCTTTGCATACTCGGGTCCCACCTTAGCGCAAGACTTTTTTCCTCCGACAGTTGTCGGTACGGTCATTCACACCGAGGGCCCCCTTCCCGACGCCTTCCTGCAGTGCTAATCCGATCATCCTGGCACTTCCCCAACTCCTCCAGGCTCAGGCCGTCTTCTTCCAATCCCGCCAGGCCCAGGCCGTCTTCTTTCAATCCCTGGCGCCTGCCATTTTAGCTGCGTCTCCCCTTCTCGACGCCGGTCCTGTCGGTCCGTATGCACCTTCGGGAGCCCCCACCATTGGACGAGGACCGCCCACCCTCTCTGTCCCGGGATCGTCAGCTTTCGGAGCCCTATCTAGCCTCCCTCCTTCGCGAATGTTCTTAGGCCGGATCGAGTTCAGCTCGCCCCTACTCCGACCGCGAAAATGGAGCTGCCGGACGTCACTCTGGCGCCACCTCTGGACAGATATCCCATCCGAGTCCCCTTCTCCAACGTGGAGATCCTTTCTCTATCTGCCCCCTTCAACAGGACTTGGGTCCTTAAGTTCGGATCGGATGCCCTAAAATCTCTATTATTAGGGAGGCTATCACCGGTTGGGCCTCTCGGCGACATACCGGATAGCTCCCCTCGACCTCAAATACCTGTTTCTCCACCTATCCTCTGACCAGGACTACAGCAGAGTGTGGGCGAAGGGAATGACCAATATTAAAACATAGATCGCCAAAATTGTCAAATGGTCCCCGAATTTCAACCCTAAAATCGTTTCGACCATCATCACCTCCTGGATTACCCTACCCAATCTCTCCTTGGTGTGCTTTTCGGCCCTCAAGAGGATCGCCAACTCTTTCGGGTCCCTCGTGACCATCACCGAAGAAACGCAAAACCTCTCAAAATGTAACTATGCAAAGATTTGCGTAGAGTTGGACCTCGCAAAAGAGCCACCCAAATTGATTGAGATAGAACTCAGAGATCAGACATTCAGTCAATTGCTGGTTTACGACAACAAAATAATCTTCTGTCATCACTGTCAGATGAGCGGCCATTCTTTGCAGCACTGCTTCCGCGCCCACCCCGAACTCAAGAAACACGATCCTAGGAAAATGTGCGAGCAAGTCGTGCCACCCTCATCCCGCACTCCTCCCGCCAATCCTAACCCCGAACCCCCCTCTCCCGTACAATTTCCCCACATCCAAACTGACTCTGACACTGCCCCATCCTCTTCTCTCGCCATCACACTGCATAATTACTTCGGAGCTCTCGAATTAGCACCCTCTGATTGCACTCTCGGGACGCCTACCACCGGTTGTCATCCTAATCCCCCACCCTCTCCTCCAAACGGTTATGCCATCGTGCCCCTACAGATCCTCCCTATCACCCCAATCTCCTTCGTTTCATCCCTTCCAGCCTCCTTTTGCGGCCAGGTGCCGCCCAGTATACAGCCATCGACCGGCCACCACCAGCCCTCTCCCGGTGTGGAAGCGGACTCGTCGTCCATTGTCGATCTACCCCTCTGTGCAGATCCCAAGCGGACACACCTCCTCAGCAAGGCCATCGATCCTCCCCGCCCTTCCTTCCCTCATACTAGGAGATTTTGGTAGGCCAAAGAAGCTGGCTTCCTAGATCGCGACAATCCTCTATGCGCTCTGTCAGAGTTAGATGACTCTGACACTTCCCTAACGGCAGTCGAAAACTTTAATACAGGCTCGGATAGGGCCCAGGAACCGGCCAGCGGCAGTCCAAAAAATAATCCGCATAAGAAAAAAAGAAAAATAAGAAACAAAAATAGCAAACGATGATGACCACGAGATCTACCGCAAAGCTTCACAATACCCCCACCTCCTCCCTCAATGCCTAACGTTCTTTCCTGGAACGTTCGAGGCCTAGGAAATAAACTGACGATGAATCGTATCCTCAGCCTCACCAAATCCAATCGAATTGATTTACTTGTCATAATTGAACCCAAAATACCCCACAAAAGAATGAAAGAAACTCAACTCAAGCTGGGATTCCCCTCTGCGATTTCCGGATGTCACGACATTTGGATCTTCTTCGTAGCTGAGTTCTGTTTCGGCATAATTCATGACTCCCCTCAGGCTCTCTCCTGTTGGATCGAGCACCCCGCCCTCAAGTCCCGTGCCTTACTTTTGGCCATCCACGGTAGCTATGACATCCCAGAGCACAAAGTTCTTTGGGAGTCCCTGTCGGGGCCCGCCCTTCCCCACGACGTCCTGCCGTGGCTATGCATCGGGGATTTTAACACCGTATTATGCAGAGAGGAGAAATTCGAAGGTCGTGACCCCCCTCATTCGGCTATGGAAGACTTCAACAACTTTGCCTTCACAGCGCACCTCTCCGCTGTCCCCTTTCACGGCAACCAGTTCACTTGGTACACATGCAGAAAGGATCTCGAAGGTAGTACTCCCGCCTTGACCGTGCCATGGTTAATAACTGCTGGTCGGATTTGGGATTGATCACCAATTTATCGCACCTGAACTCCATCGAAGAAGATCATTCCCCTCTTCTTCTCGAGATCGACAACAACTACAACCGCATCAAAAAATCTTTTTGCTACCTAGATTTCTGGTGCCACCACCCCCACTTCATGCACATCGTGGAAGAGGCTTGGATCTCCTTTACTGATATGGACCCTCTAGTCAGAATAGCTATGAAACTCAAAGCCACTAGAAAAGCCCTTACGGCCTGGAGCAAGAACGCATTTGGAGACATTTTTCAAGCCATCAAAGATGCTAAAGATGATGCCATCCGTGCGGAGCTCGCTTTCGCCGTCATCGGCTCCCTAGAGGCTCGTGCCTCTCTAAACCTCGCCAAGGCCATTCTTAAATCTTGGATCAAGGTTGAAACAACATTCTGGAAACAAAAGGCCAGATTAACCTGGGACACGGATGGGGACCAGAGTTCTGGCTTCTTTCACAAGTGCGTCAAAGATCGCAGAAGCTCTCTTAGAATACATCGCATCAACGACAGGAACGGCCACCAGCTGGACGATCAGGAGAGTATTCAAGTGGCTGCCACTAACTACTTCTCCAACATGTTCGCTAGAGAAGTCGTGGTTAAAGATGACGGTTTCCTGTCTGAGATCCCCTCCCTGATTAACGATAGGGATAACGACCTCCTTACCGCTTCCCCCACAGTTGAAGAGGTTAAGGCTGCTGTGTGGACTACTAATGCGCACAGTCCGACCTCTTGGAGGCCACAACGACATTTTTCAAGGAGCTAGATATCCAAAATCCATATCCTCCACCCACATCATCCTCATACCCAAGAAAGACAACCCGAAGTCCTTTAAAGATTTCAGACCGATCAGTCTCTGCACTTTCACCAATAAAATTATATCTAAGATCATCGCCACCAGGATGTCTGATCTCCTCCCTAAGATCATCTCCGAAGAGCAATACAGTTTCGTCAAAGGGCGCAATATCACCGATAATATCCTACTGGCTCAAGAAATGATCACTTGCATGAAATTTCTGTCCAGGGGAGAACGTCGCCATCAAACTGGACATGGAAAAAACATACGACCATTTAGACTGGTATTTCATGATCTGGGTGTTCAGAGCCTTCGGTTTCTCAGAAACTGCGATCGACATTATCTTTAGATCCATCAATAACTCCTGCTTTTCTACGGTCATCAACGGGCAAGTTCAGGGGTTCTTTAGAGCTACCCGTGAGGTCAGACAGGGAGATCCCCTTTCCTCTGCCATTTTTATCGTCATGGCCGAAGCGCTTAGCAGAAACCTCAAAAGCATGCCCAGGTCTCCAGGATTCCACCACTTTCATACAACGACTGGTTGCCCTCTTATAACTCATCTTGCGTACGCGGACGACATCCTCATTTTCTTCGCTGGCGATATTGGTTCCATTGAGGTGGTTCTTAGGTCGCTTGCTAACTACTCTAGATGCTCCGGACAGAGAGTTAACAATAGTAAGAGCGTGATCTATACTCATCACAAAGCCGATAGAACATACTCAGTTATGCTGTCCACCATGACCTCCTTCTCCACAGCATATCCACCTTTCCTTTACTTAGGCTGCCCATTGGTGAATGGCAGAGCGAACTCAGACATCTTCGACCACATGGTGGGCAATATTCATAAAAAAATTACGGGTTGGCACAATACAACCCTTTCCCCTGGGGGAAGTTGATTCTTATAAAGCACGTCCTCTCCTCCGTCCCCCTATACACCCTAGCCGTTTGCTCGCCTCCCATCAAAGTGCTCCATTCTATTGAATCCTTCCTCACTAATTATTTTGGGGTCATCTCGAGGGCAAGGACAAGCATCATTTGGCCAGTTGGGACACCATAGCCAAACCTACTGATGAGGGTGGTCTGGGTTTCTACAGACTAGCCTATATTGTAGACGCACACTCAGTAAAATTATGGTAGAAACTTTGTACCGAAAGCTCGATCTGGACTAGGTTCATGAGAACGAGATACTCTAGATTCTGTCATTTGACAGAGGCGTCTGCAAACAACAGATCTTTTGCGTCGTGGTGGCACATTATCTGCGGTCGTAGCCTTGCAAAATTGTACTTGCGTTTGATTTTTGGCAACGGTTATACGCAAGCGTACAAGGAACGCTGGTTGTGGAATGACATCCTCAGGCCCAACGTCCTTACACCGCCGTTGTGTGAGATACATAATTTATGGGATGATGACGTGTCTGGGTGGAATTAGGATAGAGTTAGAGATTGGCTTGGCCCAGTGGCCATGGCGAGCCTGGGAGCCTCTAATCTATCGATCAATAATACGCATGACGTGCTCAGATGGTCCCCCAACCCGGGTGGACTCTTCTCCCTGGCTTCTACCAAAACCGTCGTCAGAGGCACCCATGAAACGACCTCTTCTTCTGCCAAGTTTTGGCATACATGCATACCCACCAAATGGTCCATTCTCGTCTAGCGTGCTGCGCGTCGAAAAATACCTACGAACGATGCTATCAACTCCTTCGGTTTTAGCCTGGCGTCCAGATGCCACTGTTGTTTGGAACACCAAGCGGAAACTGCCGATCACGTACTTCTCTCTGGTGAATCAGCCACTCAAATTTGGACGAACCTTCATAACAAGTTCAGGATTGTCCCTAGGACTGGGGGCATCAACGATCTGCTGGCCAGTTGGAACACGTCTCACGGGCATCAGATCGTCGATGTCGCCGTCTTTTGGGTCTTGTGGAAAAATAGAAACAAATACAGATACGAAGGCCGTCAACTCCCGCACCCATAATTGTACAGAGAGGTCGTTCGACAAATCTACAAAAGAAAGAGGCGTTGCTATCATGCCTCGTACCACTTTTGGGATGTCCTGGGCTGATCAGGGCATCGCGTGTCGTGCGCTGCCTCACTTTGGACGGTAATGACTGCGAGTGCAGGGTCGCTCTCTCCATAGGCGCTAGCTTTCAGTACCTAACCTTCTGATGGTCGGTCCAGCCGCCGTTTTGTAGGCAACACTTTGTGTTTCATGCTTTCGTCTTTCTTGTCGTTTTTCACTCGTGGCTCATTTCCTTGTAAAGGGTTCGGCATTTTGTGCCTTTTCTTCAATAATATTTTGTTCTTCCAAAAAAAAATATTTTTTTGTTTTATTTTATTTGAAGGAGAAACTTTATTGATGTATCAGGCACAAAATATCGAAGCCTATACAAGTAAAAGTGATCAATGCCAAAAGACAAAAAAAGTCAAAAGGAGGTCAGACGCAGCTACCAAGCTGGCCCGGAGCTCGGGTTAGGACATCGCTGTCCAGAAACTGCCCAGGGAGTGTGTGTAGCGTCTGCTGCTCTTAAGGCTTTGGCGGAGGACATCCCGGATCAGATGAGAGTGGTTGTATTGGTGACTTTCATATCTATATTTGTTGCGGTTCTTCCAAAGAACCTAAATTCTGTCAGCCGCGATGATCTAAAGGCCATAGGATTTGCCCAGCTGGCGAGGAGATCGTTGAGGCCACTAACACGATGATCTAGTCCACAATGGTGCGAGAGGTTGGACCACGTCTAAGTAGCGAGGTCACCAGAGATCAGGATGTGTTCGACAGTTTCTGAGTGGTATGGATTACAGCAATTACTCTTGGAGGCAAGGCTGTAGCCGATGGAGGTGAGGGAGTCATCGGTGGGGAGATTCCTATGGTGAGCCCTCTAGATGAGGATTGATCATTTATTAGGAATGCAGGAATACCAAAAAGAGGCAATCATCGGAGAGGTCGTGGCAGGTCCTCTCATCGTGCGTCTGGTGGAGGCCAACGTGAAGGTGCCCCCGGGCGTGGCGGCCCATGTCAGAGCGTCAGGGGTGTCATTGATCTGCACGTCTGCCGCGGCGAAGATATAACCATCTTAGGGGGAAATATACGGCCATGGTGTAGATGGGGATGGAGGATAGGACATGTTTAATCAGGATCATCTTACCGCCCAGAGAAAGGGTCGCATTGTGCCATCCCGTAATTTTTGTTTTGATTTTGTTTACCATGCCATCGAAGATACCAGAGTTAGATTTACCGTACATTAGCGTACACCCCAGGTAGGATAACGACGGGTATACAATTAAGAATGAGGTTAGGTTGGCGATGGAAGTTGAGTGGCTCCTGTCAGCTTTGTGATAGGTGTAGATGACGCTTTTCTCTGTGTTTATTCGTTAACCTGAGCATCTGGTATAACTCTTAAGCTAACTGCAGACAACCTCTACCGATCCGACATCGTCGAATGAGAAGATGAGGATGTCATCGGTGTATGCCAGATGAGTAATTAGAGGGCAGGCTGTGGTGGTATAAAAGTGGTAGAACCTGGGGGTGTTAGCCATGTTATTAAGGTTTCTGCTGAGCACTTCGGCTGCAATGATGAAGATGATAGAGGAAAGAGGTCTCCCCTGATGTACCCCGCAACTGGATTTAAAGAACCCAGTAGCTTGCCCATTGATGACCATGGAGAAACAGGAGTTGCTAATGGATCTGAAGATGATGTCTATCAACTTCTCCGAGAACCTGAATCTTCGAAAAACCCAAATCATGAATTATCAGTCTAGTCGATCATAAGCTTTTTCCTTGTCTAGCTTAATGGCGACGTTTCCCCCTCTAAACAAAAACTTCATGCAGGTAATCATCTCTTGAGCGAGCAAGATGTTGTCAGTAATGTTCCGCCCTTGGACAAAGCTGCTTTGCTTTTCGGATATAATCTTAGGGAGAAGAATAGACATACGATTCGCGATGATCTTGGATATGATTTTGTTGGTGAAGGTGCAAAGGCTGATAGGTCTGAACTCTTTAAATGTCATCGGATTCTCTTTTTTTGGGATTAAGATGAGGTTGGTGCGGGAGATGGCTTTCGGGTAGTATGCGCCTTGGAAGAAAGCAACGATAGCCTCGTGGTGGTCAGGTTCAATGATGTCCCAGCAAGAGCGAGAAAAAACCCCAGAGAAACCATCAGGTCCAAGGGCGCTGTGAACATTGAGGGCCCAGACTGCGGACTGACTTCTTCTTTGGAGGAGGGACAGGAGCTGCACGTTCTCTTGTTCTGAGATCAAGTTGGGGACCTTCGCTAAGAGCGCTTCATCCTTAATGACAGCCTCCTTGGAGAATAGTTTGGTGTAGAAGTTTGTGGCAGCCATGTTGATGCTATGCTGGTCTTTGACAATTTTACCGTTCTCATCGGTGATCGTGTGTAGTTTGAGCTGATTTCTGCGACCTTTGACGTAAGCGTAAAAGAAGCCGGAATTAATGTTGCCCTCGGTATCCCAAGTCAATCTGGCCTTCTATTTCCAGAATTTTGTTTTGATCATTAGTCAGGAATGCAGAAGAGCTTTGGTCAGGTTGAGTGCTGCGCGGGCCTCAGGCGATCTGTCCGAGGCAAAGATGATCTCCACGCGAGTGACGTCGTCTTCCGCTGTCTTAATTGCTTGGAAAATGTTGCCGAAAGCGAGTTTACTCCAAGTCGACAGAGCTCTCCTGGTTACTTTGAGCTTGGATGCCACTCGGACAAGGGGGTCGGGGTTGTAGGCTGACCTCCAGGCTTCGGCGATAATGTTCTTGAATTGAGAGATAGCTCCAGATATCTAGGAAGCGGAAAGGCTTCTTGATCGTTTCGGAGTTGCTACTGATCTCGATAAGAAGAGGGGAGTGGTCCGACTCTGTGGTATTGAGGTAGGAGAGGTTAGAGATGAGGTACATGTTGGCACAACGGTTGTCGACCAATGTACGGTCCAGGCTGGAGTATTGCCTATGGGCGCCTTCCTGCATGTTACACCAGGTGAAAGCGTTACCGAAGAACGGGAGGGGAGACAAGTGGGCATTGAAGAGAAAGGTGTTAAAGTCGTTCATGGCCGGCTGGGGAGGGGCATCCTCTTATCTTTTTATCTCTGTGCAAAATGGTGTTGAAGTCTCCGAGGCAGAGCTACGGGATGTTGTTAAAGAGGATACGGGTGTTCGTAAGGGTGTCCCACAGCGTCTTGTATTTGATAAGGTCACAGCTACCATGGACTGCTGAGACTAGGGATCAAGATATTAGGGAGGGGTGACCTATCCAGCAGGTAAGCGTCCGTTTCGAGTCGTTGACAATACCGAATTTACATTCGATGGATAAGAGGATCCAAATGACGTGGCATCCGGCCACCGCGAACGAGAAGCCGAGCTGTAGTTGGATGGATTTGAGTTTTTTTGGAGGTATTTTGGGCTCGATGACAACTAAAATATCGACCCGGTGGGTTTTCTTGAGGCTGATTATTCTTCTCAAGGTTGGTTTATTGGCTAATCCTCTCACATTCCACGAGAGAATGTTGAACATTGGGTTGGATACGGGGGGCTGGGTGTTGAGCTTAGTGGCTGACCGGGTGGTCATGGACATGGGCTCGAGGGCTTGTTTGTTCTTCTTCTTCTTGTAGAAGGTTTTGGTGGCTCTCGTTGACTTTTAGTATCGTTGTGGGACGATTCGGGTGAGTCGTTGGCTATGCTGCCTGTAGCCCTCGTCAGAGGGGGGACGGTACCCTTTTCGATGTCTGCCAGAGCACATAGGGCGTTGCTGAGATCCAAGAAGCCGGCGTCGATGGCCTGCATGAGCCTATCTGCAGGGACGGTGTCTAGCGTCATTGGGTCGATAATTGGGTCACCTCCAGGGGTGGTGGAAGGGGTCGTAGATTCGGTATGGATATTCAAGGCCAGTGGATTCTCTCCTGCGCATGCTGGCGAGACCGCTGTGTGTGGTTGCACATCTGTATACTTCTTTGACTCATCGGAAGGTGTCCCATCGGGTGGGGGGCTGTTCTGACAGATGTTGGGCGATGTGGAGGCGAGGATGTTGAACTTGTTGCTGAGGAGGATGGTCGGTGAGGTTGCTCTATCCATTTGGGGAGGATCTGGGACTGGGGGAGTCATCACTGTCGGTAAAGTGATGATGAGAATTGAGGAGGGGGAGGAAGGGGGAAGAGGCTGTGACTTGTGTCGTCTTCTGTTGTGGTTGCTTGTGGGATTGCAGTTTATGGAGGACTTTCTTCTTGAGTTTCGGCTGAGCCTTGAAACAGTATTTTGTAAGATGTCCTTTCGTCTGACAGTGCTTACAGATGATGATGCTGTTGTCATACTCCAAAGTCTGAAGGTGTGTCTGTCCTCCGAGGCCTATCTGCATCTGAGTGGGCAGGTCCGAAAACAGGTCGAGCTCTACACAAATCTTCGCATAGTTTTCTTTGGATAGGTGCAAGTTTGTTCTGCGATGGCCACGAGGGTTCCAAAAGAACTGGCGATTCTCTTAAGTGCTGCAGGGGCGAAACAGACGAGCGAAAGGTTGGGGAGGGTGACCCATGCTGAGATTATCGACGAGTTCACTTTGGGGTTGAATCCAGGGGACCATTTGGCAATCTTGACGTTGTGGGTGCCAATGTTGGTTGTGCCTTTGGCCCAAACTAAGGAGTGGTCGGGGACAGAAGAAAGGTGGAGGAGCACGTGTTTAGGGTCCAACGGGATGACTTTGAAGGCTGACGCCAGACCCCATCCTGCGATGGTTTTTGGGCGATGGTGATCTTGGGACATCCAGGGGGGAATGTCAACACGAAAGTGCCAATCATCAAGGTTGAATTGGTTCAATTGACCAAACTCAATTCCGGCCTGATCAACGGAAGTTCCAGTAATATCAAGATCAATCTGATCATCAAATGACAAATCAATATGATCCTTATTGGGATCCTGTTCGAGTTCTTAGTCAGAATCTGAGTCCAATTCATAGACCCGGACAGCATGGGAGAAGGTTACCCTTCGTTTCTGTTTATTTTCATCAATTACATCTTCATTTGTACTGTTTTGTAAAAATGAATATGCTCACGAAGAAGCCTTTTGGTTTGTTCCAGGCGTCGCATTACAATAGTTCGGTAATTTGATCTGGTCGTCTCAGTTTTGATTATATCTTTAAATTTTTTTTAAACACAGCATTTTATATGCCTCGCAAATTTGTAGTGCGTTATAACTTGTTGCTCTCCGTACCTGGAGGGTATTTTTGCAGGGTTTGAGGGTTTATTATTCATTTAAGATAAATCGAAACTATTTTCCCCAATTTGGGGTAAAGTACTTATGACAAGTTTATCTCTTCTGGACCTTTCGTTCATCAAGAGTCTAGTCCGTCCTTCCATAGGTGATTCACTAATACTTGCTCTATAGGCAGATATATCAGGAGAAGTAGATGTTCTTCCTGAATCTAGATGTCCTATGGAGTTGGAATGTGTAATCCTTACAGAATTAGAGGAAGATGACTCAGCCTCATGTGTCTGAGGTCTACTTCCACTTAAGACAGTAGAGATAGTATTTCTCGAGGCAATAAAGTACTCAGTAGGTACTTCAAGTTTTGGTTTTAAGGATTTGACAAAAACTTGCATTTCATTGTCAAGCCTTAAATGCTCTAATTTAACTAATCGGGGTTGTACAGTTTTACCTAGGCCAACATCAAAGAGTTTGACTAGATGTTTAGGAGTAATGGATTTAAATGTAGGAGTATCATTTAAAGCCATACAGTGTTCCCATTGTATACCCAAAACCTAAGAACCTGGCATAAGCTCTATGCATTGAAGGTTTCCTCATTCAGATAAAAAGGAAGTTTATAAACCTATATCCTTCCAGTCTCGTTTCGAATAAACATACCTATGTATTTGAACGAATGCAAGGAAATATCGAGCTTCGCGGGGGAGAAGATTTTTCTTCTATCTGCCTTCTCGATAAAAAGAAAATTAAAAAATTAAAAAAGAAATACCCAAGGATGAGATATCTTTATATTGGGTTAATCCAGTTTAAAATAACTGGTTTATTCCGAACAGGAATTGATACTCCCATACTAGTTGTCTGTATGGACGAACGTATCATTAACAGCCCTCTTAATAGTATTATAGGCGGAGCAAAATCAAATCTGGTAAACAGGTTATTTGGAATAAATATTCACCACACGGTCGCTGGCAGAAAGTGGCGGCTGGCGCATAGGCGGTAGCATGCGATCATCCGCGATCTTGGAGGTGGGCACATGGTGAGTGGGCTGTATCGAGGAGGGGCTAGCCTTCTCGTCCACCGGAGGCGCATGCTCGGGGGAAGTTTGATAGGCAGGATCGTTGAGGAGGGCACATAGACCTGCGATAGGGGGTGCGAGGACTCCCCTTGAGAGGGTGGCGCATAGCCGCCTCCGCGATGAGTGGACGCATGGCCGCCGTAATGTGAAGACGGCACATGCGTAAGGCCGGGAAGGGGTACGCGGCCTACTGAGGGCGCATGGCTATCCCTAATGGAAGTGGGCGCATGTCAAACTCTGCCCGCAGTGGTCATGGGAGGAAATTCAAAATTCGAAAATGAGTTCGAATTCGAAGGTTGGGGGGAGTCCGTGCCTCGCTCGTCACCAGACCAATCTAGCGAACCAGCAAGGGGAGCCGTCCGAGGCCACTGGAGGGGTGACGCGATGCCGGGGTTCATCGGAGGTCCGTCGGGGTCGAGCGATCGTGCGGCTCGGCCAGCGGACTCGGGCGGGGGAGCTAGCGTGGGTTGGCGAACGAAGGCTCGGAGCGGCCGGGGGTTTGAGCCGGGGGGAGGGTGCCTGGGGTGGACACCGGAGTTTGGAGGCTACTCCAACGATGGGGATGGCGACCATGGCCAGCTGAGCGATCGTCCAAGCTACGGAGGGACGCGGGGAGCAGGTTGCCTACGGGGGGGTCCACCGGGGGGGCGCCGAGGACGGAGGGGGCGGTCGAGGCTGTGCGGCCCCGACGCCTAGGGCGAGGGAGAAGTGGGGTGGGGGGGTCATGCGACCATAGCAGGAGCAAGGAGAGCAGGAGTTTTTTATTCAATAATATATATATATATATATATATATATATATATATATATATATATATATATATATATATATATATATTACATAGAATTATCTAACTATATACTAGTCATAATACATACTACACATAATACTCCTACTATGGCTAACAAAATTCCACAAAATATAAATGGAAAATATTCAGTATTAATTCTGAAATAATTCTCTATAATTCCGGAAATATATTTTGTATAATTAATATTGCATAAAAACCATTTAGGAATCATTTCATGATCAAACTAGTATCCAGATTAGATAAATCAACGTAATTAGAACTTATGTAACCATAAATAAAACAACTTTAATATTCTGAAATTAATTGTAATAAATTAATTAAATTATCAAATATTTATGATCATGAGTCGGGGTCAATAGTATGGAGCATTGGATGCACATAAAATTATTTGGGACTTACAAGATGGTAATGTTGATAGTTCATTTTACGACAAAATTTTGTCCTTCAAAGATCGAATGATTGAAGCATTAAAACAACAAAATTATGAAAAACTCATTGAAAGATAATTGTAGGTAATCGAAATATGGTCATTTTTATAGATGATATCAATGGTAAAATTGAAGTTATACAGTTCAAAACTGTCATGCACTGAACAGTGTCAATTCTTCACACACTTTGGTAAAACGTGTGCTCTAAAAAATTTGGAAAGAATTTTGACATGAAATTTTATATGAAGGTAGTAGACAAATAGGGGAACACAACATTTCTGGCCCCATGAAGTTTTGATGTTTAAAAGTAGAGAAAACATATTCACAAGATGGACATACCTGTTATGTTTTCAAACAGCAAAGTTGGGTCCTCTTTGGACGGTTATAGCAACTTATAGGGATGTTTTAGGTGATGGCCGAGTATGCTCCCAACAAAGGCGCAAGAAGGGGACAACAGCGACAGCAGTAGAGATTAGGTTAGGATTTTCTTTGGGCATTTTTGGTTAGGGTGAGATGGTATTTATATAGGGTATTGATATGGGTCGGTCGTGGGATATTCTTGTGTGGGTATTGGTAGGTTTTGATGGGTTTTGGTAACCAAATACAAGAGGGATTGGCACAAAGATATACAAGTTTCTAAATATAGAACCATGCATTGATTGAGTTTTCCTATTAGGTTTGACCCAATTAAAGTCTCTAAAAATCTGAAGTAAAAAATCTATGATGACCCTATCTATGTGGTGATGACCCTAACAAGTCATCTACAACTTGTTAGACAAGTTTAGGCTCAAGAAAAAATAATTGATTGGGAAATAGGCTTAAAAAGTCACATAAGTGGTCTTATGTGCCATTTGAATTTAAATAGCACATGCGGCCTCGATTGAGTAGGACACCCTAGACATGTTTGTAGTAGGCTAAAAAATAGTCAAAATCATATTTTGGATCGTTTAGGTTGGATCGATGTCGAGTCCGAAATTTATTTTGGAAGTTACGACAAATCTCACAGTAGATAACTTCTTGGCCTAAATCGACTCCAAAGATGTGCAAAGCGAATATAATACAAGAAGACATATTTGAGTGGGACATGATATGCCAAATTGAAGATAAACTCGTTTAGGTCAAAACTCATAAAGTTTCTAGAGTTTGGTATTTCTTGTGCTCCAAAAATCAAAGCTACGGAAGAGTATATTTTATGATCATGAATAAAAGTAGGAAAATATATATTAAATAATATATAATTCAAATAAAAATGTAAAAATATATATAATATGTCAAAAATTCAGAGGTCTTACAACTATTCCACCTTAGAAAATTTTGTCCTCAAAATTAAGCGCAAACTAATATAAAGCAATCAATATTAACTAATTAAAGATGACATACCTAATCCCATAAAGAGATGAGAAAAATGCTACTTAATCGCATCCTCGTGCTCCCAAGTCGACTCACCTGGTGCATGATGCCTCCAGGCACACGAACTAAAGGAATGGCCTAGCCCTGCAAGACTTTCTCTCGATGGTCCAAAATCTCCAAGGGCTGCTCTTCGTAGGACAGGCTCGGCCCCACAGTAATCTCAGAATGGTCCAGAACGTGGCTAGGATCTTACACGTACCTCCTCCGCTGAGATACATGGAATAAGTCATGAACTCCTTCCAAGGTTTGTGGCAACGCAAGTCTGTATGCGACTTCTCCAACTCAATCTTGCACGTCGAAAAGTCTGATGTACCTTGGACTAAGCTTTCCTCTCCCTCCGAATCCAATCGTCCCTCTGGTAGGAGAAATCTTCAGAAATACATGATCTGCTGGCTTAAACTCCAATGGTCGACGATGATTGTCTGTCCAATGCGTCTGTCGATTTTGTGCTGCTCACAAATATCCTTGAATTTGCTGTACCTTCCACAGTACGAACCACTAACTCCGGTCCCAATATCTGTCGCTCACCAACGTTAATCCAACATACTGGAGAACGACACTTCTTTCCATACAAAGCTTCGAATGGTGCCATCTAGATACTCGGTTGATAACTATTATTATAAGAAAACTCTACCAGATAAAGATGATCCTCCCATGAACATCCAAAGTCGAGCATGCACGCTCTTAGCATATCCACCAAGGTTTGTCTGGTATGCTCTGACTGTCCATTCGTCTATGGATGATATGATGTATTAAACTTCAACCTCATGCTATGACTCTCCTGCATGCTCCTCCAAAAGTGTGAAGTGAACCTCGAATATCTGTCGGACACAATGCTAACTGGAACTCCGTGTAGTCATACGATTTGCTTTATGTACATCTCGATTAACACCTCTCTAGATTGGCCCACTTTGAAAGGCAAGAAATGGGCTGCCTTCGTGAGTCGATCTACTATAACCTAAACTGCATCTCTGCCACTCGGGCTCCTCGAAAATTCTGTCACAAAATCCATTGTAATATGCTCCCACTTCCACTCAGGAATGGGCAATGGCTGGAGCAATCATGATGATCTTTGATCTTCAGCCTCAACTTGCTGACAAACCAAATACTTCACCTCCCGATTCATTCCATGCCACCAATAATGCTGCTTCAAATCTCTGTACAACTTTGTCCCTCCTGGATGTATGAAATATAGCGAACTGTGTGCCTCAGTCATCAACTCCTGCCTAATCCCTCCATTCGGAACTTAGAGACGATTCCAACACCTCAAGGTCCCATCCTCATGAATATGCAATCCGGTCTGCATATCGGCCTCGGTCCTCTGTCGAAGTCTCTGAAATCTATCATCCGTCGGTAATACGGCCATGATTCTCTCGACCAATGATGACTGCACCTGAAGATTCGTCAATTGGCCATCAACTTTTGTCAATATAACTTATATCCCCAACTTATGTAGATCCTCCAATAATTTCGGTTGGGTAGTCAAGAAAAATATGATAGGTCTCCTACTCAAAGCATCGACGACTATGTTCGCCTTCCCCGGATGGTACTGTAAGTCAATATCGAAATCCTTTATTAATTCCAACCATCTTTTCTGTCGCATATCCAAGTCTTTCTGAATGAAGACATACTTTAAACTCTTATGATCTGTAAAGATATCCACTCGCTCCTAATATACATAATGCCTTAAAAGCTTCAATGTAAAGATCACTACGACATGCTCCAAGTCGTGAGTAGGATAATTCTTTTCATGAATCCTCAATTACCTGGTAGCGTAAGCTACAATCTTTCCACGTTGCATCAATACACATCCTAATCCTTTTCCGGAAGCATCGTTATAGATCATGAACCCTCCGGATCCAGATAGAATTGTCAAGATGGGTGCAGTGGTCAGGCGCTTCGGAAGCATTGGGTCCTTATTGATAGCCTCCTGGAGACGGGCTTCGGCTAACACCTCGGCGTATGAAACTCTAGACTGTACAGCAGTGTATCGCTGAAGGTCATTCGTCAACCCATGATGAAATCAATGTGCCTTATCCACGTCATTCGGTATCAGAATGGTACCAAGAAAAAAAATCTTATGAAAGGAGTATAGAATCAGTCTGGATGCATAATGAAGTAGAACGACTTTGGAATTCAAAGGCGATAAATTAGCAAGTAGATGCAATTTCCTAAGACTCCTTAATCCTAATTTATAGGCACGTCTTCGTAATTTAGGTAACCAAAATAAAAAACTGACCTGCATAGGCCACCACAAAAATTTGTTATGTCCTAGTTCCAAAATATATAGAAACCCAAGACATGAACATGCCAGTTGTATGGCTAGAATAAGTACTCATAATTTACTGGACTCATCCTAATCGTAGTACATCGAATCCTATATCTACAGTATAACCGTCACAGATAAACTAATATCTCCACAATATCAACACTAGAATTTCATCCACAAAATAACAACATTAAAACAGAAGAATATAATAAATGTCTGACTGAAATAGAATATAAGCCTGAAATAATCTAATACACAATCTGTCTGAGATAATCAAGTGTGGTGAAAATATATCCACTGAAACAAAGTACAATATTAGAATAGTAAAAATACTGAAATAAAAATTAGCCAGGACATAGCTAGCTAGATAAAATGTCCATGACTCTAATCTGCTATCAACCCCTGGATCAGGAAAACTTTTCGGGAATAACCTCCAAGTCCTTTGTAAGATATCCTGGCTCGATGCCTGGTCCATAAACTGTAGGATGGAGGTACTCGTCCAGATTTGGAAAATGACCAGGTCCTCAGGGGATATTACAAGATACAACAACTAGCCATAATATGAACTGTAAACATAATATATATGAACATGAATATAACAGACAAGGTAACTATCCCTCTAAGTGTAATGCATTTCAAGACTACTTTGGAATTGCATAGGTAGGTAAGGAGTGATATTAGCGTCAACAAATATCGCGAATATACTAGCATACTTTCGCTCAATCCGGAGAATAGGCCGTAGACGATAATAGAATATCCACTAGTATACCCTATACCAGGGCAACAGTGAGGCTGATGAGAATAGGGTAATTTCGTACGCCTACTAATAGTTTTCCCATCCAGGAGTAGTACAAGATCATGTCCATGACTCGCACGACTCGTATCTCACATGCAAGTCCTCTAGCTAGCACAACTAGTCATATATGATCCCTCACACGAACCCTTGTACCGGCCAAGTACAGGATGCGTGCCAATACCAATATAACTCTTATTCCAAGTGTCGTGTCATGAGTCATGTCCAAGTTATAGAAGTCATTGAAAAATAACTTCAACACGAGGAAGTCTACTAGCATGCTAGGTCACGCACACACCCTCTATATGTCATCGATGGTATCATCGATGGCACCCAAGTGACACTTGGACGCTCTCCTAACACATCTAACCCTAACACACAATAATACATCCATGTATAGCTGGAAATAAAATAAGATCACAGTAGTATGGTATCTTGCCTGGAATCGCTGCGAAGGAATAATGTACCGCTCTAGCTTCAACCTCCACAGTCACGGTTTCACGAACTCCTATAAATATATATAACTAACATTAGTAACAACACTAAAATTATTACTATCATTGATATATATATAGTACATAGAATTATCTAACTATATATTAGTCATAACTAGTCAAAATACTCCTGCTAGGGCTAACAAAATTCCCCAAAATATAAATATAAAATATTCAGTATTAATTCTGAAATAATTCTCTATAATTCTAGAAATATATTTTGTATAATTAATATTTCATAAAAACTATTTAGGAATCATTTCATGATCAAACTAGTATCCATATTTGATAAATCAACGTAATTAGAACTTGTGAAACCATAAGCAAAACTACTTTAATATTCTGAAATAAATGGTAATCAATTATTTAGATTATCAATTATTCATGATCATGAGTCGAGGGTCGATAATATGGAGCATTGGACGCACACAAAATTATTTGGACTCACAAGATGGTAATATTGATAGTTCATTTATGGCCGAATTTTGTCCTTCAAAGATCGAATGATTCAAGCATTAAAACAACAAAATTATGAAAATACTCATTGAACGATAATTGTAGGTAATTGAAATACAAACGTTTTCATATATGTTATCAACGATAAAAGTGAAGTTATATGATTCAAAACTGTCACACACTGAATAATATCAATTTTGGACACACTTAGGTAAAACGTGTGCCCCGGAAAAGCTAAAAAGAATTTTGACATGGAATTTTATATGAAGGTACTAGACAAAAAGGGAAACCCAAAATATTTGACCCCATGAAGTTTTGATTTCTGGAAGTGGAGAAAATGCGTTCACAAGATGGACATACCTGCTGTGTTTTTGGACAGCAAAGTTGGGTCCACTTTGGGCGGCTGTAGCAACTTGTAGGGTATTTCAGTTGATGGCTTGCCTTAGAAAGGTGGAGGGGGGTCTTCGACACATCAAGGTCGAGGTGATTGGGTTAGAGATGGTCGGCTATGCTCCCAACAGTAATGCAAGAAGGGGACAGCAGTGACATCAGTAGAGATTAGGTTAGGGTTTTGTTTGGAATATTTTCGGTTAGGGTGAGATAGTACTTATATAGGGTATTGATGGGGGTCATTCATGGGTTGTTCTTGTGCAGATATAGGTGGGTTTTGATGGGTTTTGGAAACCAAATACAAGAGGGATTGGCACAAAGATATACAAGTTTCCAAATATATAACATTGCATTAATTAAGTGCTCCTATTAGGTTTGACCCAATTACAGTATCCAAAAATTTGAAATAAAAATTAGGATGACCCCATCTATGTGGGGATGACCCTAACAAGGTATCTACAACTTGTTAGACAAGTTTAGGCTCAAGAAAAATTACCCGATTGGGAAACAGGCTTAAAAAGTCATATAAGGGATCTTATGTGCCATTTGAATTTAAATAGAACGCGGGACCTCAATTGAGTGGGACACCCTAGGCATGTGTGTAGTAGGCTCAAAAATAGTCGAAATCATATATTGGGTCATTTAGTTTGGATCAATGTCGAGTCCGAAATTTAAGTTGGAAGTTACGATAAATCTCATGGTAGATAACTGCTTGGCCTAAATCGATCCCAAAGTTATGCGAAGCAAATAGAACACAAGAAGACATATTTTGTGTGGGACATGATATACCAAATCGAAGATAAACTCATCTAGGTCAAAATTCATGAAGAAAGTTTTTAAAGTTTGGTATTTCTTTTGCTCCAAAAATCAAAGCTATGGAAGTGTGTAGTTTATGATCATGAATAAAAGTAGGAAAATATATACTAACCAATATATAATAAAAATAAAAAATATATAAAAAATATATAATATGTCAAAAGTTCAGAAGTCTTACATTTCTCGAGACAGAACTAGTCCTTCGAGAGGAAAACCAGTATAAACCCTGGTGTTTGAGTTTGCTTTTTTTGATCTCCTTACTTTACGCATTTACTTAAATACTGCCTTCTTTATATTAGTTGTTTACTGTCATATAATTTTTTAAATGATGATTATCATTCCGCTTCACACATGTACTCTATTCATCCCCTTCTAGAAGTACTCAACGGTCCTACAATTGTTATCCAAGCAAGTTATATACAAATATCACACTCTAAAGTATATATATATTAATATGGCAGCTATAAAAACAATATTCACTGGTGAAGGACAGTCCACAAATAGACCCCTACTATTTTATGGAACAAACTATACATATTGGAATATACTGATGAGTTTCTTTTGAAATCATGTGACTTTGATCTTTGGTCAACTGTCATAGACGGTTATAAAAAGACGCCTAGAATAGTGTAGAAAGGCCCTATGATAGATACACAGAATTAGAGAAGGCACAAGCTAATCTTGGTGTAAGAGAAATCAATACATTATTTTGTGCAATTGACAAGTTTGAGTTTCATAGAGTATCTACCTTATAAGAAAATACCTTTTTATAACGCTTGCAAAAAGTTATTATAACGTTTTATATAAAAGTGTTATGAAGATTCATAAATGCTACTTAATGTGACATTTTGGAGAAGTGTATGGCATATTATAACATTTTTTATATATAAACGTTATGTATAATAGAAATTTTTATAACGATTTTATAGCCGAGCATTATGAAAGGTTAAAAAAAATTGCAGGTGTCTGCCCGCTCTTTTTTCTATTCCTTTCAAAAAATTTGACCCCCTTCTTTACCAAAACACAAGTCTCTCTCTCTCTCTCTCTCTCTCTCTCTCTCTCTCTCTCTCTCTTTCTCTCTTATTCTCCCCCTCATATGCTTCTCATCTCCTTCTCCTCTTCATCTTCCCCCATTAAGAACCCTAAACCTTAAACCTAGAACCTCATTAAGCCATCCAACCCCTTTCTTCAATCTTCGTAACCTTGTCCATAGGACCTCATGCCCGGTCTTGCCGTCACAACCAAGAAGCTTTCATTTTTGCTGCCACCCACTCCTTTTATGGTAGCGCCCATCTGCGCCGCCTTTTGGAGAAGCGTAGTCGCTGACATATGGGTTGTAGTCGACATCCTCACGAAGGAAAGACAAAGGATCATAAAAATTGTAAGCAAATACTAATTTTTCCTTTGATTTGTTTTTTATGGCTTGTTTGATGTTTGTTGTGTCGAGCGTCTCAATCGGTGGTGGAGGCGATGCCAATTTTGCTCCGCACAAACCTTAGCCAGAGGAGGAAGTAATTAGACGTGATGTGGTATAAAATCTCTCTCAAATCCTCTCTCTGTTTTCTCTTCGATTTCATTAGGGTTCCATGGTGAATTTGATGGATTTCTAGTGTTTCGGTGATCAAACATTCACTTGTTATTTTTTAATGTTTGTAGGTTTATAATCGATGGCTTCGAATTGTGTATAACTATATATTACCTCACATATATAGCCGAACGAGCTTGAGGATCATATTTTGTGGATGCGAGTTGTTGCTCTTTCTATTTGTGAAAACTGTATGATGTTCTTGTTACACAAACCGGTAGCAAGGGAAGAATAATTTCCTTGGCATATCCTACATCATTGCCGACTCCTACAATATTCTTAATATTCTTATTGCTATAGTTTTATTCTTTCTATATGCTTGTGGTTGTTAGTAACTTCATTTTGATGGGCAATTTTGTGTTAGAGATGGAATTCCATTGAACTATTAAGAGCCCATTCTATTTGTTGGTGTTTGGAAGTTTAACTCCATAAACCATACCTTTTCTTTTCTGTACACTTCCATTATAGTTTTTATCTTTTTTAACTATACCGCTTGTATCTATTTGTGATATCAAAATGTATTGTGTGCCACACTAGTTTAAAGCTTAGATTGGATTGTAGTTTCGGGGATAGGTATTTAATTAAAAATCCATTTCTGGGATGATCACTATGCTAGTGTTTTGGAAACACCCATTTAAACCCCAAATGAATGGTATGTTCTAGCAAATGGCAAATGTCAGTTTGGAAAACAAGCAATTTAGCTTTCCGACTGTGTTAACACCAAATGGAGTTCCGGAGGAAAAGTAATTGCAATGCAAACTGGGGCCCTAAGTAAACTCTTGGGCTTCACTATTGTTTATTACCTCTTTATTTTGCATAGCCAGGATCAAGTTGCCGATTCATAGCTATCGTTTTACAATGTTTGCTATTTATTGAGTACTATGACCATGCAAAATATGTTCAATTGTTCAAAACTATTAGTTTTACAATTTTTATTTATCTTGCAAGTGCCTTTTGTATTGACCATATAATACATAATATGTTCAATTGTTTAAACTATTACAAAATGATTATTGGTCCAAGATCACAAAGATCCCTACTAAACTCGGCAAAGGAGCATGGTACAACCTCTATATAGTGAACTCCAAAGACCCATACCCTAGTTGTAGCTTATATGGGTAGAACTTAAGTCAATAAGTTGGACCTGTAGAGGTTGCGGATTTAGGTTTACCAGTACCTGAACCCAACATCTACAACATGTTGGCTAGAACACGGGTCCATAACTGTCATAAACATTTGAACATCAAATAAATAAATAAAAATCATGTAATGTAATTGAATATTAAATGATTGTTTAAGTTTATTCTGTTCTACCTTCATCTCATCTGTCAAACCTCTAATGTTAATATTGCAAATAATATCATTTCATAGGGAGGTTTTTCAGCTTTAGTAAAGTCAATAAGAATGCAGTGTATTGAGTTATTTACAGAAAATGATGCTCGTTTAGATTTTGATGATGAATTGCCTCCTTTGGATATCAGCATGTTGATAGACAAAATAAATGGCATGTATCATAATATGCAGTAGTTGAGCAGTCACTGGATATGGAAAACTATGATAAGCTTCTGCAATCTGGTTTACAGGTACTTACCCTAACTTCTTTTATACTTATTTGCTTGACTCCTATGCATTGGTTAATTAGTATTATTTATCATTTTTCGCTTTTATTAGGACTCGAGGGCCCCGAGCTAAACCTAATTTTAGGTTACACATAATCTATATGTTAGCACAATGATTATATCATGTTTTTGAATATGGCTAATCAATTAATTTTAACATAATAACGTCACTCATATTTATGTAATCACTATCATGTTGCTACTTAAACTTAGCATTGCCTAATGTTCTATATCATATTTCTATGTTTGTATCATAATGTATCATAGTGTTTAATTCGCCTAACATGTATTTGCCGACATGCAGTAAGCATGATCAAACATGATCAAATCAGGACATATGTAATGGAGAATTATTAATAGGGCAAAGACGGCGTTATACAAGGAGATTTCTCTGAACCGTCCAAGGACCTATCAGGAGTGTCGTACCGGGGTTTCTATTTTATCAATGTAATTTTTTATATTTATTGAGTCTAGAAATACAATGTACACTGTGTCGTACTAGCAAACAGGCTACCCAAGAAAGGTTTTCAAATTACCAAGCGAATAGTCTACCCACCTTTGATCCTACCATCATGTCAAAACAAAATAACATATTCTCCTAGAAAATTCCTCGATTAGTCTAATAAGGCCTATAATTCAATAAATCATTGGCTAAATCACGTGGCCTATTTAATAATCTTAACTACCCAAGGGTCAAATTGAATAAGAGACTCCTAGTCCTAGTCATTCTCCTAAAAATGAAATCAATCCTAATTGTGAATGAGAACTTTTTAGTCGCAGGCTCGCAATATATAGTACGACTAACTTAAGTACTACCATGAGTTCGTAATCTTTTGCGAAAACGAACATGCATAGGCCACCATAAAAACTTATCACGACCCGTACCAGCTTTTCGGGGTACGAGTCCGTGTCCAAGTTCAGCCTATGCCGCAGTATCGGCGGTAGTACGCTGTCTAGCCCGCAATAAACAAAATGCTCATAAATACTAACTGCTTATTCACAACAACTAAATCAACTTTACAAAAATTAGAAGTTTTACATTTGAAGAAGAAAATAAGCTTTTACAATTATGGAAAACTACCACACATCTAACTAGTCTTCTATGGTTTGGCCTTCGAGTCTCTATCTCCCCCCGTATGGCCCATAGTGCAAGAGTAGGCACGTCAACCTCACCTATAACAACGATCCAGTCAGGAAAGGAGCAGAGTACAACCATATTACAATTAATGTTGTTAGTCCAAAATAAGTTAGAACAAGGAGAAATAACGATGGCAAAGGGTATATAAAGAACTAGCAAGAAATAAGCTAACAAGTTATGAACTAGAAAGATATAACTAGCAAAGTATGAACTAACAAGATATGAACTAGTAAAATATAAACTAGCAAGATGTGAACTAACAAGATATGAACTAGATAAAGAAAAAATAGGAACAACTATGTGCGTGTGAAATACCTTTTAATACGTGAACGACTAGGCTATACAACACATCATACGATGGCTATCCACAATAATAGGGTACGGCTAACTCATACGTGGGGTGTGTAACTTAGCAATCCACAATTAAATTATTTGGGTTTGTTTACGTACTTATCGAGTATTTCTCCTTCCATCTCTCTAACAATCAATAACGATCAATGATACACTAAGAAGGATACAATAACTACGTTGTCGCAATCGAATCTCAACGGAATATTAAACAATGTCTCAACGGGATATCAAACAAGAAAACGATAGAGAAAATGTTATAATGAACTAAAATATAATCCAATACTGTACTTGCCTGAATCCTTGCACAAACCATAGTCACAAGTCAAGGATGAGGGGAATGTCGATCTAGAAGATGTCAACCTATAACATACATCGTACCATGAACCACGCATGAAAACCACAAGTCAATTCTAAGGTTCTAGTTCTAAATTCATGGAATAAGTGGCTAATGCGTTACTAATCTAATAATAGTTAATTCTAAAATAAATTACTTAAAAACCTAATTTAACCTAATAATAATCTGAATATAATCTAAACATGCAAGTTTGGCCATAAAAAGTCATGTTTTCAACTTTGGAAACCATGACATGCAAATCGAGACGTACCATTGACTATCTAGTCAAACGTCATAAACTCAATGTTTTGAAAGTGCACCTTGGTAGATTTTAATGCCACGAGTGTGCTGGAATCAACCGTGCCGCAAATTCATGTTTTGGTAAAAAGATATCGCCATTATGGCTAATTGTGACCAAAAAGGTGATTCACCGATCAATTCTGAGTTCAACAGAATAACTAAAATAATAGATGAATAAATTAATTTCTGAGAAAAATATATGTCGTAGAGCTCTGTGTTAGCTTTCCTAAAGTTTATACGGTTCGTGATTTCGATTTCTGGTTCTCCTAAAATATCGAAAACACCGAAACGTGTCAAGTTTTGGACAACCGACACTCTACAAATTTTACAGAAATTAAGGTTCAGAGATAATAAAAATAAATTAGATATTCTAAAATTTTACCTAAATACGAATCTAACAAAAAAAAGTTGGCATGCAAAAAGGAGGTCGAAGTTGTCCGCAATCGCATCGGGAAGTCGGGTGTCTCCTTAGAACAAGTTTTCTCAAAATCGGCCAGAATTAAATTAAGCTTGATTGTTCAGCAAAAATATATATATATGGTGGGTACAGTCAGCACCCGCTGACTGGGCACTACAATGGCTGACGGGTGGGGCTGGCCAGTGCTGACTGGATACGACTGGATATTAATTACAGAAAATGATTTAAAAATTATTCTAAGGCCAAATAAACTCAAATAAAATCCTAAAAATTTCTAAAAAAATTGAAAAATTGAAAAAAAAAATATATCTAACCTCCTAGAATATAAATAATAATAATTTACCTCATATTAGTCCCAAATGGCCTTATAATAAATATTAGAAGCCTTAAAAATATATAAAATTTAATGAAATAATTATCTAAAAATTATATAAAATTTATATTAAATATAAAGTAGCTAAAAATTGTTCATATAACTATCTAAGGGCCATATAACCACAATATGATACATAGCTCCCTTATAAGCTTAGGTACGACCCTTGAAGCCGCTGCTGGGACTGAGGTGGTTCAGGGGTCTTCCTCTACAACTATGATTGAAGCTAGGGTGGCATTTCAAGATGTCGCCACCGGCCTATTACAAGATGGAAGAAAGAGAGCAGTCAGTCGGGGCTGAAAGCAAACGCGGGGTAACCGAGGGAGAAGTCCCTGTTGAGCTAAACTACTTGGCAAAAATGGAGAAGCCAGTTTTAATGTCGAGTCGAACTGCCCCCATAGCGACAGACTCAGACAGGGCAAGCATTCGTTATAGGGGACCTTGCTCCAGCATATGTCCCACGGGGGATCTTGACTGGGGCTGCTCTACCCGTAGTGTTGCCTTAAGAAAAACCTGGTTTTAGTGATGTTGAGAAGCAGACAATGCTGACGGAGACCTCAATCTCGGGGGCACATGGATCAAAATCACCCCGTTAAGAAGTCGATCAAGGAACAACTGTGCCTGAGAATTTACATGGTTGGGTGAGGATCGCTTCTCCCTCTAGGTTAAGTGTTGACTCTTAGACAGCCGCTACCCTGCCGAACTTGGCTGTTTCTGAATCTACTGTTATCCCAGCTTCAGTGGGGCTGTCGACGATGATGCCTCCAATGACGACCAAGTCTCTAGCTAATGCAGACGAATATACTGGGATTATCATTGAGACTTTTATGCCATGTCTTAAGTGTTTTAGAGCATGGTCGGTCCTTTTCCTTAGCTTGGGCTTCGACAGTGCTCCAAATAGTATCACACCCTTAGTGAATGAGGAGCTAGACAAGATGTCGGCCGAGGTCTCCCAAGTTCGTACGGTTTATCAGTCAGATCAAAATGCCCTCAATCTTGAGGCATCGAAGATTAGCACGAAGAAGCAAGAACTTGCGGCCGCCCAAGAGGCTCAAACCTGTCTAAAAGAGATCCTGACTAAGGGCTTTGCTGATTACCAGAAGCTGGTCAGGCTTCTTGAGGAAAAGATAGCTGGTACATAAGCCGATATGCAGTGGATAGCGGGTGAACAAACGACCCTCCAAAGTCAGACAGAAACCTTGCCCGAACTGCCACAAATGTGTACAACCGACAGACAGAGCTAGAGGATACCTAGGAGGCTCACCATTTTAGGGTGAGACATCAAGAGGCCGAGCATCAAGCTACGACGAGTGCTCGGGCCAAAGCCGAATTTTTGAAGCGTCGGATCAGCAAATTATGTGCCAACACTTGAACCATAGGTCCCCGTATTTTTCTTTATTTTTTGTTAGGCTTAGAAGAAACATTTTGCAATGTAGTCTCTTTTTACTTTTATATAAAAAAATAAAGTCTTTATGTTTTTGCTTATTCTTGTCATGCATTTTATGAAAATAAGTACTATCAGAGGTAATACGTACGTGATAGGGTGGAGTAACTTTCACTAGGGAAAATTTTATGGTCTTAACGTCTTAAATGTACCTAGAATTAGGCATAGATGGTAAGTTGAGATAAAAAAAACACCATCAGAGGCATTATGGACGTGGTGGTAAAAAGTTGATTTGACATAAATGTTTACTCAGAGGTAGTGTAAACATGGTAAACATTGAATTGTAGTAGAGTTGTCTCACTCAGAGGTTATACGAGCATGAAAAGATATAAATTTGTGGGGATACATGAAACAATTCAAAGTTGATATGGACGTGAATATTTTATGTTGGGGGTATAGCAGCACAAAAGTTTCTAGGTGTGGATGTCTACTAAGAGGTAATATGGACGTGGTAAACATTTGTTCAGAAACATCTTACTCAGAGGTTATACGAAAGTAGGTATGGTATAATTCTGTAGGGATGTAAAGAATAATTTAGAGGTGATATGGGCATGAATGTTTTATACTAGGGAGAAATATCCTAGAGCAGTTCCGTCCAAGGACATGTTTGCTGAATTTAGCTCAGGAAAATGACAACTGGGTAGGCTAGAGTTAATATGGACATGAACTATGACCTATGTCAGAAAGGAACCTTTACGACCCGGCTAAAGATATCAAACATAAGGCATTTTAGGGTAACTGGGCCTTATTGCATATTTTATTTGGATCAGCTGGAGATAGAAAAGTATATGCTAAGACTAGATATAGTACTTATGGAGAAACTTTCCATTGATCGGCATCATTAACAAATCTCTGTTAGGTTTTGTAAGGAGGTAGGCGCTATTAGAACATACCGATTCTATCACGAAGTGCCATCCCACTTGGGCTGGAATTTGTTTGCTGTCTTGGGAGTCATGACCATCGGTCTTCTTACTGATAACATGAGCTTACCCACTTGGAATGCTCTTTCCTTGAACCTTTTATTGAAGGCTCCGAATGTTCGTGCCTGATAAAGCTCAATGGGTTGTTGAGCTAGAAGAAGCTTTTCATCCAGCTTCTAACTCTTGTAACCGACGTCAACTGGTTGGAGAGGGGATCTGGATTTCCAGGAAAATGAGCGCTTCGTTCCCGTAAAATAGAGGAAATGGCATATTACTAGTTGGAGTTCGGACTGTCGTGCATGCCTAGAGACATTCATCCAGCTTTTCATTCCAGTCGTTTTTATTAGACGAAACTACTTTCTTGAGAAGCTTGATAATAGTTTTGTTGAATGCTTCTGCTAATCCATTCGTTGTTGGGTTGTAGGCGGTTGAAGATACATTCTGGATTCGGTTTTTATCGCAAAATCTATGGAAGGCATGCCTTATAAACTGAGGATCATTGTCATGGATGATCCTTTGAGGCACCCCGAAACGTAGATAATATGATGCTTGACAAAGATAATCACGTTCAAGCTTTTTCACTTTGATAAGTGGTATCCCTTCTGCCTACATAGAGAAGTAGTCGGGGATTGCGAGGATGAACCGATACCCTTTAGATGATGGAGGACTGATCGGTCCAATGATGTCCATGCCCCATGCCTAAAATAGCTAGGCCGTAGCTGTAAGGTGTAGGAACTTAGAGGGTTGATGGATGAAGTCGACATGTATCTGACATGATCGACACTTCTTGGCGTACTCAACAGCAGCTGCCATCATCATGGGCCAATAGTAGCCCATTCATCGGAGTCAATCATGCAACTTAAGACCTAGTTGGTGAGCTCCACAAGTACCATCATATGCATCTCGGAGTGCTTTCTTTGCTTCGGTATTCGATAGGCATCGAAGGAGGAGTCCGTCTTAAAAATGATGATACGACATTTTAGTGGTTGTATCATAATAGAACCGGAGAGAGCGTGTCCAAGCCAGCCTACGCCGTAGTGTCGGCGGTAGAACGCTGTCAAGCCACAATTCTAAAACTAACAAATAATGCTCATTCACAATAACTAAATTAAATTACAATATTCAGGGATTTATATTTGAATACAAGGTACAATGTCTCACAAAATTATAAAAAAAGACAACTACATAAATACTAAACTATTTAACTACTCTCTAGGTTTGGCCTGCAAGTACACCCGTCATTCTAATGCTAAGCGTAGTCGTGGCTAACCTAAAAAATATTGGGTTATCCAGTCAGGATGGAACGAGTACAATTCACTGAATGCAGTTCCAATATATGAAAATGACTATAAAGCAGAGGTTAGACGTCAATTATATGTTTTGAAAATAAACAACAAAAAGACATAAGAAAAGATGAAAAATCAATAGCAAGTAAATAAACTAAAATACCTTCCCAACTGTTGGAAGTACCTTTGATATGTGATCAGTCTGGGACACTATACCGCGAGGTCTATGAGGTCTACTTGCATGAAAAATAAACAATGTCTACGAGGTCTACTTACAGAAATTAAACAATGTCTACTAGGTCTACTTGCAGAAAATAAACAATGTCTACGGTCGGATCACACATCCTTGGTACTTCTCATTTCCGACTCAACAATTTATGACAGAATATAAAATGACAAAAACCACATAACCAATGGCTAACATTGGAATATAGTGAAAATCAATATCTAAAACAGACAATAAATTGTACTCGTCTGGGGTCCTTAGTTGGTGAAACAAACCATCTCGTTGGGTCCAGAATAGTCCGCTTGGCTTGGAACGATATGGAGAAGAATTTCAGAATTCGCAAGAAAATAGAAAATATGATTAGTCACGGTCAAGATGATAATCAAAAGAATTTCATAAATTAATATATAACTATTTTAGAAAATATTTATAACTATTTGGAATTATTATAAACATATATATGAAAATAATATAAAAGTCCACGAAAGATTATTTTCCTTATTAATAATTATATAGAAAACATATGTATAAATGGACCAAAATCTATATTCTAAATAAACCCATATAATATACACCCATAATTATACTCAAAGGCCTAATTAGACTTAAATCTAATAAATATATGCCCATATAAATCATTACTAAAATCTGGCTCCATATATGCTTATAAATCTGAATATTCAATATATATATATATATATATATATATATATATATATATATATATATATATATATATATATATATATATAAGCATAATAGATATGTAAGGAATGTTTGCGATATAAATACAAAGCCCTTTGAAATATTCCAACATATAAAATTTATTTGAAAATACATATAGAATATATTAAAATTCATTTAAAGAACTACTTATAACTATAAATATATCTTTATATAAACTCTTTTTAAAATACACTTCTACATTAATACTAATACTTTAAAGCCCAATATGTATACTAAGCCTATTTAACTTCTAGCACCCAAAAGATTTATACCTGCCCAAGGCCTAATAATTTCTACTAAAAAACATAAAAGCCCAAAAAAAGCCCATAAAATATATGTAGAAACCCAATAATTATCCACTGTTGTTCCCTACCTCTAAAATTATAGAGAGAGAGGGAGTATTAGAGAAGAGGGAGAGAGGAGTAAAGTTCGATAAAGAAAAAAATCAGAGAGATCGAGACAAGGGGATGAGGAGGAGACTTACTAGGGGCGGCGGCACGGACACGGCACAGAGGAGCTCGGGTTAGCGGCACGCGACGGTCGGAAGGGCAGAGGCTCCAGCACTGCTCGGCACGCTTGCGGAGACCCGTGGCGGCGGTCCGGTTGTGCGACGCTCAAGCGGTGCCAGATCGACGAATAACCTCTGTCGTGCGGCGAAGCACAGTGGACGAGGAGATGCTGGAGTGAGCGGTCGGGTCGAGCGATTGCAACGAAGGTTGCGACGTAGATGCTGTGGTCGCGGGTCAGCGAGTTTCTGATTGGTGACCAGAAGCACTATTTCAGCCATGGCTGGGTGCGGGCTCGACGGTAAGCTCGGTTCTGTCGTCGGCTCGATGAGACATCCGATGGGCTCTGGTCAGGATAGATAGTCTGCACTCACGATGAACAATCACTATTCTCTTGTCGTTGAAGCAGCCGAGGATTTCAAAGGGATAAACAGCGGGTTGATATGGCATCCAATATCCATGACTCTCGGTGACAACGGGTCATCGATAATACCACTTAGGAGCCTTTTGGTACGCGGAAAAAAAAATTATGTCCGGAAAAATTTGGGATGGGAAAACAATTCCCATGTTTGGTTTGTCCTATTCAAATTTATGCCTAGAAATTAAGAATGCCAGGGTAAATTGTTTACCCATGAAATGTAGGAAACCTATTCCCAAGCAAATAGGTGGGTATATTTTTTTTCACCTGGGAATAAAATCAGCCAAAAACTTAACCTATTTACGAGTTTGCCACTAATTTTTTTTTTTAAACCCGATTGTTTTTCTCTCTCTCTCTCGACACTCTTTTTCTCTCTGGACTCTCTCTCTCTCTCTGGACTCTCTCTCTCTCTCGGAAAAGAGAGCGCACGCCTCTCTCTCTCGTTCGGATCTCTCTCCCTCGCTCGGATCTCTCTCTCTCTCTCGCTCGGATCTCTCTCCCTCTCTCTCTCACGCTCTCATCTAGGTATGATCTCTATTTATTCAATTTTTTTGGTTTTTTTTTTTGGTTTTTTGGGTTAAATTTCTGTTAATTTTTTATGATGATGTTTTGGTTGCTTAGGTTTTGATTTGGTGTTTAGGTTTTGATTTGAGATTTGGGTATTTTTTTTAGGGATTCGGGAGAGAAATTTTGGAGAATTTATTTTGGGTATTTGTTAGGAGAATTTATTTAGCAAATCTCTGTTAATTTATCATACGTAAATATGGATAATTTGTTAGGAGAAATTTTGGAGAATAACTTTAGCAAATCTCTGTTAATTTATAATACGTAAATATGGATAATTTGTTAGGAGCAAATCTATGTTAATTTAATCTCTGTTAATTTATCATACGTAAATATGGATAATTTGTTAGGAGCAAATCTTTGTTAATTTAATCTCTGTTAATTTATCATACTTAAATATGGATAATTTGTTAGGAGCAAATCTCTGTTATATTTGTTGGTTTAGGTTAAATAATATGTTATTAATATGTTGTTTATTTTCAATGTCAGAAAATGGACCGACTTTCTTTGACAAAAGATAGAAGGGTACTCATCTATTTGATAATTCAACTGGATATGATGGATCGGTTGTTGTTACTGATGACTATGATATTTATTATGATAATTTTAGAGCTAAAAGCTACAAGAAAGAGAAAATGGGAGGATGCTTACAAGAGGCATATAGTGAGACATGTCAACTTAAATAGAATAGTGTTTGAAAATGATCGATTGTGCATTGAGAACATCCGTATGGATCGAAGGACTTTCCACAATTTATGCCATATGGTTAGGGAGACCGGTCGACTAGAACCAACTAAGAACATGACAATAGAAGAACAATTAGCTATCTTCTTGCATATATTGGCACATGACGTTAAGAATAGAATAATACAGAGACAACTCATGAGGTCGGGAGAGACTGTAAGCAGAGTTGTTAACAAAGTGTTGCTCTCTTTGTTACGATGTCAAGCACTTTTGTTAAAGCGGCCAGAGCCAATCCCTGAAAATAGCACGGACGATCATTGGAAATATTTCAAGGTAATGTAATTGTACACTTATAATTTCTTTATTTTGATTTTCTTAGGTTTGTAGTAAATAACTGACTAGTTATTTAAATTGTTAAGAATTGTCTTGGTGCCCTTGATGGGACTTATATCAAGGTCAATGTGCAAGAGGGTGATATACCTAGGTACCGTACAAGAAAAAATGAAATTGCGACAAATGTCTTGGGAGTTTGCTCTCCAGACATGCAATTTATTTATGTACTACCTGGATGGGAGGGTTCCACAGCTGATTCTAGGGTTCTCAGAGATGCTATTTCTAGGAGAAACGGGTTGGTGGTCCCTCGAGGTAAATTCTCTTATTGATATAGGTTGGTTGGTGATGAACTTTCAAAGTTGTAGCACTCACTTTTTTTTTGCTTAATCGTAGGTTATTACTATTTATGTGATGCTGGGTATAGCAACAGTGAAGGATTTTTGACACCTTATAGAGGTGAGAGGTATCACTTGAAGACGTGGGGGACAGATCACTTGCCTGAAACACCTAGAGAATATTTCAACATGAGACATTCTCGTGCTAGGAATGTGATAGAGAGAGCATTTGGTATGTTGAAAGGAAGATGGGCAATCCTTAGGAGCAAATCATATTATCCTGTCATAGACTTAGCAAGTGATGGAAAGTGGAAGGCTGACAATGGCACTTTTAGGGCTGGATATGCTAAGCAGTTGCAAGTTTGGCTGCATGAGAAACTGCCTGGTTGTTCACTACAAGCTTCACCCCACATAGAATCAAGAGTGAAGCATATGAAAAAACAATATTGTGCTATTGCGGAGATGTTGGGACCCAATGCTAGTGGGTTTGGATGGAATGACGAACTGAAATGTGTAGTGTGTGACAAAGATGTTTTCCAAGATTGGGTGAAGGTATGCTATCTTCTTTATATATCATCTATTTTTTTTACACAAAATTGCTAGTGTATGCGTTCTTCAAACTCTTTCATCTGTTAAAAAGACGGTTTGGACATGAATGGACTGACTATTTTTCTGCTTTGTTAATAATGAGGATTAAAAGTTGTACATTGAATCGAGTATGAATTAGATTAGAGAGTGAGAGGGAGTGCCATGTCAGTTGTGAGTGAGACGGTGTCAAAGGGGGTTCCCTACAACAGGAAGAGGGGCTCCTTGGCCCTGACATGAGGGGCTATAGCCCCCTGCACAACAGTGTTATCTGTGCACTGATGTGCAAAGGCAGTAGGGAAGGGCCCTGTTGGCATTGGAAGCAAGGGATTGGAGAGTTGTCCACTGCACAGGCAGTAGGATTTAGCCCAAGTGCAGGAGAAAGTCTCCCAAGTGCAGAAGTTTGCACAGTCCAATGAGGGACCAGATAATGTGTGAAGGAGGGACACCAGTTGTGATAGAAGGGAAGATGCAAAGGAAAATTTATTGGCAACATCTACATTGTTGGCTTAGCATCCACTAGGCTAAGCAACAATGTGAGTCTACATGTGAATAAGAGATTGGACAGGAACTAAACATCTACATGTGTATCTTGATTAGGTTCTTGTGAATTTATTCAGTTATGAAATTGGGCACATCAGTAACCATTGTTACTAGGCTAAGCAAAATTTCTAGGTTCCCTTTCCTGTAATAATAGACATATCCAGAAATGATAGCTTCCTTATTTCAATAAAACTTTGTAGCCATTGATACTCTACCTGTAATTTTGATACTCTACCTGTAACTTTGTAGACATGTAACTTTGTTCTTATATGATCTGTTTTTTCTTATTTGATCTGTTTCAATGTGAGATTGATACTCTACCTGTAATTTTATCTTTGCTATATTGTCTTTTTAATGTTTTGCAGAGCCATCCTACTGCGAAGGGTTTGAGGAACAAGCCATTTCCATACTATGATGATTTGGGTGCTATATTTGGTAAGGATAGGGCAAGGGGTGAAGCAGCTGAGGGCCCGACCGATGCTATTGAAGCAATGGAGGAGGAGGAGGCAACAAATGAGGTGGTTCATGGTTTGGATGACATCCAGGAAAATGCGGATATTGATGAGAATATGAGTCATTCACATGTACCTACTGGAGATGCTTCTAGTAGTGGTAGGAGGACGAGGAAAAGGACTAAGACAACTGAAAGTACTACTCTTGGAAGTCTTGTCGATGTAATGAAGGACATGGGTAAGTTGTATGGAGAAACATCTGCAAATGTGGCAAAAATTGCCAAATGTTTTGAGATAGAAGCGGAGTGGGGTTCAAGGAGACTCAACGTATTTGAGGAAGTATCCAAGGTAGAGGGGTTTAACGATGCCGACATGCTAAGGGCGGGAGAGATATTGAGCAGGGATGCAGCTAGGGCCAATTACTTCTTCACATTGCCTTATGGATTGAGGAAGCTCTACCTCCAGGGTTTACTTAGTAGTAATAATTGAGAGTAGTTCATTTATATTCTCTTGTTGGTTAGCTATGTGTGGATCTTTATGCTACTTATTTGTTGTTTGTATGAATTGTCTCACGTTATTTTGGTTTGTATCCACCTGAATTTGTAGACTTCTTTGTGAATTGTAGCTGCACAAGCCATACAATGGAACTTCAATCTTGTAGGTTATTTTGGATATGTTGCTCTTGCCCTTGTTGGATATTGCTTTTTTAAGTTTTAGCTTGCTATTTATTTGGCCTTTGGAACAATAGCTGATGCACTTGATTGCTATTTATTTGGCCTTTGGAACAATAGCTGCGGCACTTTGAAAATATTTTGAGTATGTGTTTTAATTTATTAGACTTTGACAATTTTACCTGCAATATTTTTATTTTTTTATTGGATAGATATGAAAAAGATTGTCACCGTTATAACATTTTTTTATATTTAAATATCTTTCCATGTGAGTTTGAGGAATAATATATTCCTAGGAATTTATTTATGGTACCAAACGCATGTATTATATATACCCGGGAATAAATTATATATACCCGGGAATATTATATTATGTGCCAAACGTGGTAATAAAGAATATCCGGGAATATGATGCCTTGAAATAAAATTCCTTGGAATATAGAATTCATGGGTATATAGTATTCCGCGTACCAAACGGCTCCTTAGTCACACATCCTTTAGGAGGACTTGCAGGCGTCGTATTCGTGCGATGGATCAGTAGAAAGAAGCATGATGAAGAGGGAGAGTAATTAGATAGAAAAGAGATGTTTATGAGCATTTTTTGAGCCGAGTGGTTTGGAAATAAGAATATGGGAGGAAACAAGGGAAGCCTTCTTAAATATATATGGAAGGTTCCTAAATAGATAAGAATTAGGATTTATAATAGATAATCTTCCCATCAATTAAGTCAAATATAATTTAAATATGAATTTAATCTATTCAAAACCTTATGGAGATTACAAATAACGGTTTGAACTAGTACTCCATGTTATCGGATAATTTTAAAACAAATTAATCTAATCAAAACTACTAGTAGATAATAATAGTTAATTTTAAATTAATAAAATTGTTTTAAAACAAATAAATCTCGTCATTTATACGATCATAATAATAATTTTTAAAAAATATTCAACATTATCAATTAATCATAGAATTTTGATAAATGGTTAATATAATAATTTATAAAATAATATTAAATATTTTTCGATTTAATTTAGATCACATATTCAATCAAATCAATAAACTAATTTAAAATATTTTTTTAGTAATCCGTAATTCTATTTAAAACAATTTTGACAAATTTTTTTATTATTAAAAATTATCTATATTTTTTTCTTTTTCCAAAACAATTTCGAAATCAATATTTTGAAAGTCATCCATCTTTTGAAATTTATAACAAATTCAAGGATAAATATTTTTATCAAATCGTAGTTTAAAAGTTGGTTTGATAACAGGAATAAATGTAAAATACTATCACAAAGTTTCGATGAAAAAAATAAATTTAAACAAAATAAAAAAAATCCGGGAGGAGAGATTACATACACCAGTAACTGCCCATTTTGCGTCGCAGAATCTGCGAAGAAAGGCGTATCCCGCCAAAGAGTCCGCCGCCGGCCCAATGTTCATCAGGGTAGGACAGTGTAGCAGTAGCCACCCGATCAAGAAATGATACGGAAGTTAAGTCTGGGCAAAGTTGGTTCTGCCGTCAAAAGTCACCACATTTCTAACAAAATACCGTAGACCCCGTTTAGTAGCACAGACCATCGTGGGAAGCAAGGCAAGCCGGTATCTGAATACCAGCTTCACAGCCGAAAGTATCATGCTCCGGCTCATCCTCTCAATAGTCCCTGAACCCCCATGAACTATACAGTCACGAAGCCAGATCATCAAGAAAGCTGCCAGTACGGCTTTCTCCGACAACGGATATTCAGCTTGACGGAAGTAGTGGCCGATCGGGAACTTCCCCTCAGGATCATTACTGTCCTCAGTATCTGCTCTATCATAATCTGCCATCCGGACTTCTATTTCGGACTTAGTCATAGGTTTTAAAATAAAAGAGGAGGCCGGATCCTCTCTTTCTCCTTGAACGAAGATGTAGCCCGTCCAAGCTCTTGTATGGGGATTGGCCCCCTCGGTCCTTACTTTTCTGTTGATCCTATGGCAGATGAGGAGGTGGCAGAATAACTCCTTGTATACTTTCATCATCTCAAAGTTCTCATTCTCCAGGTCTCAGAGCTCCTCATCCCAAGTTACGTACTCTTCATACGGCTCTGTGCCCTATGTAAGCTTCGACACTTCCTACATCTCGTGGAGTGCCAATCCCATCTCCCCGCCTGGAGTAAAGAAAGTATAAGTGTGAAGGTTTTATAACTCCGCCAAGGAGACAAACATTGGCTAGTTGACCTTTACGTCATATTGGGTGGCCCTAATAGCATAAAAGGCCAGCAGCCTTCAAGGTGGCTTCATACGTGGAAAGCACCCTGTCAGTGAGGTTGCTCCATAATAAAATTGGATACCTCCATCCTTTCATTCGTATCTTCCCTACGGGATACGACACGTCCCCCTACATCATCAGATTATAAAGCATGTCGACAACATAAGGGTGGAGGTCAGTCGGGATGTCGTTTATTACGGTACCAGGTTACAACCCCCTCGTGGAGTAAGATGTAGAGCCCCTGACACACTTGGAAGTGTCCTTCTTCCGATCTCCCAAGTCGAATTATATTCTTCCGGAGACGACCCCGGGGAGGTCAGGGGTTAGCTCCCATTTCATCTGTCGCCGCACGGCTATGACAGTGAACGCAGACAAATGATATTGACGCTCCATCAACGGTAGCCATATCCACTGATTGTTCAGCCTGTCCACCAGTGGGTTTCTCAAGTGTATCGTCTCACCATCTTTGAACCCCATGCAGTCACCGAACAGGAAGTACGGCTTCTTGAAACGACGTGCCCCTCCGAGCAAGAGCTTCTCGCCGTTAATCATCTGCTTCAAGAAGGTCTTGTCATGTTCAAGTATGGCGATCGTCCGTTTTGTAGGCTAGTTATAACTGATCTTGGCCTGAACCTTGCTGACCATGTTGGTTATGAGGCTTGTATCAAGGATTTGGCAAGCAGAGCCGAAAGGGATTCTACCAAGTTCTGCGACAAATATATCAACTACAAGGACAGAAGAGAAAGTCAGACTCAGGATCTACAGAAAAGAAAACTAAGTGCTGGAAGAATCCTATGCGCCCAAAGGGTCATGCGTCCAAACAGTATATGGGCGCATAAACATACAAACAGCATATGGGCGCATAAACATACAAACAGCATATGGGCGCATAACATGCAGTAGCATGTGGGCGCATAACATGCAGCAACATGTGGGTGCATAACATACCACAGTGTGGGCGCATGCTTCTGTGGGCACATATAAATGCTCACAAAAACATGTTGCCTTGGACACATGCGCCCAGGCAGAAGAAAAGTCTGAGCGTCAAATTAACGCTTAAGACTTTATTTTGAGGATGCTGTCGCAAGATCGGGTCTTGGACTACCGAGGACGGTGTCGCAAGAGGAGAGCCACTCGGTGCAGCCCCCTTGCCCTTCGCAGATCTTTTGACGGCCTTGGAAGACAAGGTTCGTGCAGAGAAGAGATAAAAATTCTTTTGAAAGTTTTGAAAGAAAAGAGAGTAATGAATCTTCTCTCTCTTCAAAGGCCTATTTATAGGCATGGGCCAAATACTATGCACCCACTACTCCTATGCGCTTATGCGCCCACTGCATACTATACGCCCACTACGGCTTATGTGCTCCCATGAAGACCCAGTCTCTTGCACATTATGCGACTACCACTTGCTGACGTGGACAACACATGAAGGATGGAACTCTTCAAATTCCACTCTGATTAATCTGTTAGTTCAGATTTTTGAGAAATATCTCAACAGCCATCTATCTGACAGTCTGGCCAAACTCTATGTGCCCAAAGGGAGAGCTATGCTATGTGCCCACTGCATCACGAGAAGACGGTCCATGCTTCTTTCAAAGTATTTCGAACTCGTTCAAGTATCAAAAACTTTGAACGGGGTCTTGTAGAAGCATGAAAATTTCAGCAACCTTGACAACTATGTGCCCAAGCCAGGGAGTCATATGCACCCAAGCCAGGGAGATATATGCTCCCAAGCCAGGACAGCCCATATGCGTCCAAGTCACTAGAGCAAGCTATGCGCCCATGTTGATGGCATACACCCCCTATGCGCCTACTCTGAACTCCTCCAGAAGGGGGCGCATAGCTCTGTTTAAGGTTGTGCGCCCAAGTCAGGACAGCCTCCGACTCGATCAAACCCATGATCAATCATGCACCGAAGCATACAGCCACGTCAGTCTCCATGAGCAATCGTACACCGAAACATGCGGTCATGTCAACCCCATGATCAACCCACGATCACGCAGTCTTCATGCGCCTACACTCTATGCACCCAAAGCAGGACTATGCGTCCACAAGAAAATCAGTATATTTTCTCATATGGGCACATAATATTATTCCAGCAAAAAAGACTATAAAAAGGGGTCTAATATGCTGTTTGGGCGCATAACATGCAGCACCATGTGGGTGTATAACACACCACAGTATGGGCACATATAAATACTCACAAAAATATGTTGCTTTAGGCACATGCGCCCAGGTAGAAGAAAAGTCTGAGCGTCGCAAATTAACGCTCAAGACTTTGGTTTTAGGCGTAGCCTCACCCAGGATCGGGTCTTGGACTAGCGAGGACGCTGTCGCAGGAGGAGAGCCACTCGGTGCAGCCCCTTGCCCTTCGCAGATCTCTTGGCGGCCTTGGGAGACATGGTTCGTGTAGAGAAGAGATGAAAAGTCTTTAGAAAGTTTTGAAGAAAAAGAGATTAATGAATCTTCTCTCTCTTCAAAGGCCTATTTATAGGCATGGGCCAAACACTGTGCGCCCACTACTCCTATGCGCCTATGCGCCCACTGCATACTATGCGCCCACTACGGCTTATGCGCTCACATGAAGACCCAGTCTCTGGCACATTATGCGACTACCACTTGCTGACGTGGACAATACATGAAGGATGGACCTCTTCAAATTCTACTCCGATGAATATGTCAGTTCAAATTTTCGAGGAAGGTCTCAACAGCCATCTCTCTGATAGTCTGACCAAACTCTATGTGCCCAAAGGAAGAGCTATGCTATGCGCCCACTGCATCACGAGAAGACGGTCCACGCTTCTTTCAAAGTAGTTCAACTCGTTCAAGTATCGAAAACTTTGAAGGGGGTCTTCTAGAAGCATAATAATTTCAGCAACCTTGACAATGATGCGCCTAAGCCAGGGAGTAATATGTGCCCAAGCCAGGGAGACATATGCACCCAAGCCAGGACAGCCCACATGCGCCCAAGTTACCAGAGCAAGCTATACGTCCATGTTGATGGCATACATCTCCGATGTGCCCACTCTGAACTCATATAGAAGGGGCGTATAGCCCTGTTTCAGGTTATTCAGCCAAGTCAGGACAGCCCCCGACTCAGTCAAACCCACGATCAATCGTGCACCGAAGCATACGGCCACGTTAGTCTCCACGAGCAGTAGTGCACCGAAACATGCGGCCACGTCAACCCCACGATCACGCAGTCTGCATGCGCCTACACTCTATGCGCCCAAAGCAGGACTATGCGCCCATATGAAAATTAGTGTATTTTCTCATATAGGTGCACAACATCATTCCAACACGAAAATGACTATAAAAAGGGGTCTCATACCTCTTCAAAAGACAGGACGGAGAGCATTTCAAGAGCCTAATTGTAGCCCTTCTTGCCAGTGAGCCGAAAGTTAGCAATTTTCTTAGGTTTT